>VOMN01047494.1:0-18658 GCA_014899125.1 Orchestia grillus | reverse complement strand
ATTTCAACGTGACTTCCACCCGTAATTTTAAGGTTGTAGTCACTAATGACAATCAGAAGTGTCACTTGACTTTCACATTTCAATTTTAAGACTATAATTTTATTGATTCAAAACCCGATGTACCATGCTCTGTTTGTGAATGAGATTGGCATGAAAGATTTTTCTTTCCTTCTTTCTGTTGTTCAACATAAATTAAGATTCGAAACACAGAAAATCTTACTAGTTTTTATTGCACAAAATATGCTTACGAAAAAGAAGATTATATCGCTGTCATTTTTAAGGAAAATAGTGGTGCAAAGTCAATGTATCCGGTCTCGATGCTTGCCGCCATAACACCCGGGCTTTTGACGTCTACGTACTCAGATGCACAGGGTGCACAACTAATTTTACTTATAAGAGAAACATTCAACTAACAAGTAAACTCTTCCTTAATGGCGTTTAATAAACCGAAGAATACAGTTTGAGTGGTATATAAATATTTTTTTCATTTTTTGTGAAAAATTCTGCGCATCAGAATTTTTTTTTTATTTCCCTTCTGACGACCAAACATGGGAAACGGCGTAATGTTATATATAGTAAAACTTTAAAGCATCACATAGCCTCACCTGCACAATAAATTATCATTTTTTCAATTGAGAAGTTGACCCGTCGCCTTTAGTTGGAAAGACAATTGTTCATTTCTGCCCTCTGTGTATTTACCACTGCCAATAAAACACTATGTTTTGACTTATTTTTCTATATTTAAGTATTATTATTCAAAATGACCAATGAATTTTTAAACAAATAAGGTACACTGTATATAAATGGGAAAAATAAAAAAAATAATTTAATGAATGCTGAGGGTGTACGTCAAATAATGTGAACAGATGCACTCGTGAAGAAAGGAATTTTTAATTGTGGATAATATATGGTTCTTGGTTGTGATATCGTCGTCCTATTTCTAGTGACATAGCAAGAATTTTTGAAACCTAATTCAATCGATATACCAAAATATGAATCACAAATAAATAGATTAGTAATTTCCTCGTTATGCTGCGGGAAGAATTTCATGTCACCCAACCAAGGACCCCTAATTTCTAAGCCTACACATTGCCCACGCTAACACCGTACTGAGAAAAAGTTCAGTGTTGATTTTTTATATTGGCTCTATTTTTTTGTGAATTCCTGGTATTTCACAAGTTAAGGTTCATTCATTCCAGAAGACCTGAAGCAATTATCGGATAAAAGGCATGTGAAATCCGTAGACTTAATGAAAAAATTTGATATCTAAAGAAGAGCGTTAAAAGCATCAGTTTCATTACGTTGAAAGACTGTTGTGAGAAACACTGTCGGTTTAACTTACTGCAAAAATCAATAATTCAGGATGAAAGAACAGGGGAAAAATTTACCATTATTTCCTGAGGAGAGGAAGACAAACGAATGAAATGTGTTCGTATAAGCTAGGAGTAGTTATTAATTTGTTGCAAGTTTTGCTACTCCCTCCTCGTAGTCTTCTGGCTCGTTCAGAGGGCTGCAGCGTTCTTCGTTATACAATTCAGCTGTATGACTAATTAATTAATTTTAAATGTAAAATCATTTGTGACTTAGAGTCGCAGCAGACATTCATTCATCAAAGTATTGTGCTTGTGCTCACTCTCTCATAAACACGATTGCTGTCTGAAATCCTAATTGCGTAATTGCCGTCGATTATTTTACCTATTCATGGCAGGAAAGTTCAAGAAGATCTGCCGCCACTATCCTTGGCTTGAGAACCAGAATGCTTTTTCCACAGATTACCGCGACGTACAAAAAGCCAATTAGTCTGTCGCCGTCAGGTGCGATCCATTTTACATCGTAAAAAATATCCATATCCTTTAACGAAAGACAGTTTGCCGGCAGGAAAAATAATTGCAAAGAAGGTATATGGAAAATTATACTCCTGGTGTGTTTTTGTAACGCTCTAAATTGCAAAGACCGGGAAGCTTAGTGCACTTAGGAATCTCTACTCGACCGAATGAACCATATTTAAAGCCAATTTTGCAGCAATACTTCCTGCTAAATTTATGACAGTTTGACGGGAGTAGCTTCCTTCTATTTTGATCAGTGCAATTTTTTTACCTTCGTGTTTTTGGTATATACTCGATTTACGGATTTATGTGGAGCTTTGGCGCCCAATAAATGTATTCACAAAATAAAAAAATTTTACGATTCCATAGATTCGTCTGTGAACGTTTGTTTATCAGGAATATAATTATTCCTAACTCACGAGGTTAAACATCGATGCGCACGTGTCATACATCAAGGAAAAATAATAAGGTTGCCAATTTGTTTGGTTTTATCAACCTAACATCTCGTCATAGAAATTGATTGACAGACATTTCAATGTTTCTCATATCCACTTGAAGAATGTACCTGCATTGCCGTGAATGACATCTTCACTTAGCTCTTCGAATTGAGGAAGACTTGGCATGAAGAGTCTTTATTAATGCAATAAATTATCAGCAAGGTGAAAAAAAGGGAGTACGTATCAGTAAGGAGACCTCGATGCAAGTCGAGTAGTTATCTTCCTAAACACATATCTATGAAACTGAGATTCATGATGGTTGCATAATGAGCCTTTGCGTGCGCTGTCGCATAACTTTTACCAAGTAGCTTCTGATCAATATACCAAGAAGTTAGAGTATAAAATGACCATCGAGTGACGCTGAAACCAGTTTTCGTACCTCACGAAAAGAATGCACAGCAGTAGAGCGTTCAAATAAAGAGTGCAGAGCCTTACCTGTTGACTGGAGCGACTCCATTGCTCCGGGAAAGGTATCGCGGACACCTTATTTGTCTGCACCACTGGGAGCGGAGCACCCTCTGCCTCCTGCACCTGCGCCACACTCTGTCCGATGTCACCTTCCGCGACCCCCGCTTGATTCTCTGGTCTAGCCAAATATTCAACAGTCCAACGGTACTTCAGTTTTAGAAATCTTTTCTCGGGTGACCAACAGGTTAGTCGCTGGAGTCCCTGAGTGAGGTTCTGAGACCCAGCCAAGTATTCAAAAGCTAAGGGAACATTTGGATCAGCAATCTTTAGCACGACAGATCGAACGCTATTTCAATTTATTCATTGAAATGAACTCGAGTATTACTTCACAAGTCACTGCATCTATACCAGAATTTTGAACGTGTTGAAACCAGTCTGTTTACTAAAAATTCAAAACAACAGAATTGAACAATGCCGATTTAGTCTGTAATTAATCTTTGAATAGATATTGCGTAAGGAAAAATAAAAGTTACAGATTAAATTCTAATATACGATTACTACGAAAACATTCTAAAAGTTTGTTATTCTAGCACAATAATTTAATATCTGTAGAAGAGAAATAATAATTAAGGCGGAGATATAGTGTATAACGATATAAAAACTGCTTAGACACGTGTTCATTAAACTCGACAATTTTTACCTCTATAGTTTTTTCGTCAATGTTTTCCCACGCTGGTGAATAAAAAATGTCAGTAGCTTTCCTCTTGAAAAATGACGCTAAAACTAAACGTATTCATTTACACACAAGTTGCAGTACAATTTCTAGTGAATGTGAAATGTCCCAGTCAGAAAAGTTTCACACGATTTTATTATTCAAATGAAGATAAAGAATAAAGAAATTTCACTCGAACATATGTAACATGTGTATGGATTTATTAAACTGAAATTTTATAAGCCATTCATTAAATTATGTGTAAGAGAATTTGAACTCTTCATGTCGTATAGCTCGTTCTTGGCAGCGGCGCACTGCAGGGCTTCTACTCTGACGGTATGCTTGCATCATAATGACGGTGTTACAATTGACGGTATGCTTGAATCATAATGACGGTGTTACAATTGACGGTATGCTTGAATCATAATGACGGTGTTACAATTGACGGTATGCTTGAATCATAATGACGGTGTTACAATTGACGGTGTGCTTGCATCATAATGACGGTGTTACAATTGATTCCAGGCAAACAATCAAACTGTAACTCGAATGTTCGCTGAACACTGCACAGCAAACAACCGTCATGCAAATCTCGTTTTGAACACCGACGTGTATAGGGAAATGAATTCCTTTTGTTTCTTTCACCAGTGGTTTGTTTATAAATGTATTGTTACTTTACGTGTGCTGTCTCACACTGAAAAGTAACATTCAATGAGCAATGTGATAGGTTACTGAATATAATAAGGCAAACTACAGTGAGACGCCGCTGTATGGAAGTGTTGGACTTCACAAAAGGATACATGCAGACAGAGCACAGCTGTTTGTCCGCCCCAAGACTGAGATGCTCCACACGTCTAACGCACTCAGAGCTCACTTAGGTCTGTAGAGTTGACTACGCCTCAAACTAACATTTATTGGACCAACTAGAATTCAAGCTGATGAAGCCGAGCACTTTCAGCTAAGTATATTTTCAGCTCTCATCTGATGATATCAAGGCTTAATGACAAAATCATTAAAATTTGGCTGTAGCAAATCGTTCAAGGGAACATAAAAACGATCATCAGTCCTACGTAAAAGTAAACGCCAATCATAAGAAAGAATGAGTGTTTCTAAGAACTGTTTTTTGAGCGTTCTCTCGGCTTCCAAATTATGATAGATCTAACGTTTGGTTTGAGATCATTAATATTAATTTTAGCCCATATCGCACACAACCTTCTATAGCTGTTCACTTTCTGTTCATTTTACGCTCTATGCGGCGCTCGCCCTATTACAGAATTATCGTGAAAGCATCATCGCCGTAAGATCAGAGCGAGTGGTCACGACTGATCACCGCAAGATCACCGCGAGATCACCGTAACATCACAATGAAATCACCGTAACATTACAGCTTGTACCCACAACAGTTCACCGTAACATCACAGCGTGTGGCCACAGGAATATCAATGTAACATCACAGCGTGTGGCCACAGCGATATCAATGTAACATCACAGCGTGTGGCACCACGGATCACCGTAACATCACCGCGTGTGGCCACAGCGGAACACAGTAACATGTGGACGTGTGGCAACAGCGATATCAATGCAACATCACAGTGTGTGGCAACAGCAGTCAACGGAACATCAGAGAGCGCGAGATCGCCGGAAAACGACCGCGCTAGGCGAACGCACAACCGCCAGTGTGACACCTGCTGACCAACCGCGTCTCTTCCGTGACTGCACCTCCCTCGGGCCGCCGCTCCCACTTCGCATGCACTCCCAAAAGTAACCCGTTTTGGTCATCTCCAAGGGAAACATTGCCCCCTGTCATGCTTAGTCACCGCCTCTCTCACTCGTCCTGCTCAGACTGCTTGAGGGCACATCGAGGTTCAAGAAAGAGCAAACATAGTTAAGGCTTCATCAGTGAAGTTTTTTCAATAAGTTGCACACGCGTTTCAGTGATGTACCGCTTCATTGATAATGAATTGAATAGAAGGAGCAAAACCGTCATTTAAAACATATCTCTCACAATTTGAGATTTTAAAAGTGTTATCTTCAAATACATCTGTATGAATATTAATTCATATTCGTTTTTCTACGGCAGTAACTCAAGTAGTACTCTTCCCTGCTAATTTAAAAATAAAATCAAGTGAAATTAGAGGTTATAAGTACGATATGAAGAGTGACTAAGTACATTTTTTGGGGCATTTACTTGGCCAGTTAAACTGTCCTGAACATTTTTCATCAACTAAACTAAGGCACTCTTTTTGGTTCGTACATTTAATTTTAAATACTTTATGGTGCTAAGGAATTCTTATAGGATTGGATATATTTTCATCACACATTAATTAAGCAACGCATATAACATGCGAATACGCGTCTGGGTCACAAAAAATTATTTCCGTTGTTGAGTATTGCTGAAATAGACATCGTGAATCCCACAACCCAGGTTACTGACTTTCTGACGAGTTACTGACGAGTTGTAATAACAGTAATAAGTTTCTGTTAGAAGCGCTCTATAACGCTATGTTGAATCTCTCATAACCGAGTAATTTTGTTAGTACAGGGGTAACGGTGCCCGTCATGCAGCTTTACCAGCTTTCTGATGCCTTTTGACATCCACGGCGATGTTGAAGCTGCCGCTATTGCTTCCTTGAGTCATTTTAGTGGAGCTTGCGGCCAATTCTTTACCATGTGGATATTGTTTCAAATGAGTGAGATAATGAGTGAGACAACTCAGAGAGCCACAATCACTTACACTGCGATGAAGTCCCTTGTATTACGAGTTTTAGGCCATCAGTTTCACACGCCACGTGTACGAATATTACACACCTTCTATTATAATTCCATTCCGGCTCGATGATCATTAACTCTTCATTTTCTATATTTTGAATATTTCGAAATTCATACTATTTTCTACAGTCAAATGGTTATTTTATGACTCCGTCATGATGAACATGTCGCGTGTTTCCCTGTTGTCCTAAATGGTCTTTGAAAGGACTCGACAGAAGTTAAATCCGACAAGCAGATTATCTGGAATGTTAGATATAATCTTCTCTGAACAACTGGTTAAATTGTTTTCAATTTCAGATGTTTCTTAAATAAATGGTAATGTATTGAGTTACCCCAACGGTCCAACGAAACTTTCAAGAAGCACTGTCATGATTTTCACGGCCGGTCAATTCGCAAGAGTAACGTTGGCAAATTGCCGATCAGAGGCGGCCTAGTCCCACACGGCCAAGTGGAGGACATCTTAAGAACTGAAAAGACACGCCTAGCTATGAACGGTAAACTTTTAGTCCAATTATTGTATTTGAAATTATCTTACTCAACTTTTGAGATCCCAGAGAAGAGATCTTAAAAATTAGACATCGCCGTTACGAGGGCTTTGCAGATTGTATGCAAGCTTTACATGAAATTATTTTGAAAAAATCTCATCATTGCCCCTGTGTGCCTCAAAGAGATCACTGATCGTGGTTACCGGGGGTTGATGTTTCATGAAAGAATACTCAGCTCAAACAATGGAACATAGACAGTAACAATACTAAGCGTCAACAGCCTTTGCACAGCAAATTAGGACATGCATGATCAATGATAACGAACGACATGAAATTGCAGTAATAAAACAGAATTGAATGCAAAGCTCTGCTCATCGTTTCCGTTACTTGGTACTTCAAGCAAAGGCATCGAGGATGAAGAAATGGACCAGTTAATGGCCCACAGAGAATAAATCACGAAATCGACGTCAATTTTCAAACAATTTTCATGAAGGAATGAGAAATTTATTATGCTTCAAGTGAGAAAATCTTGACAGCCTAGGAATGAGTCAGAGTTTAGAACCTTCGAGTTTGAGTCGAGTCTGAATCTCAGTGTGAATAAATTAGCCCATTCGGGTCTCCCGTGACTCGTAAGTGCCACAGGTGTTTTCAAGAAATTTTCGCGATGAATTGGTTCCAAAAAAATCACTGATATTGATTACCCCTGCAACGACCGAATTGTTTTTGCGATGAAGCTGCATTTTGCTTTGTACGAGAAACAAAGAGCACCCTCACGAAACAGGACCGTGAGACCCCTTTGGTCGACTAAAAGTTAAATCTGACGTTTAGTTTCACAAGAATCATTACACTGGCATTTCACGTGAGTCAAAACCATTTATGATATGTCTATTGAAACAAAAATCTTTTTTACTTGTGCGAATCAATCACGCGAATACCGACTCGCAAGGATAAAATCCTTTACTACATAGACTTTATGGTCTGCTGCCGTCTCAGACGCCCTCTGCCTGTCTGACTGTCGGTTGACATGTACGATAGGGAGGGCGGAAACTGACTGCATGTCAGTCTGCACGTCAATGATGATTAGCCTTTAATTTGAGCCGGCTCTGAAAGGTAACATCTGAGCATCATGATAAAATAGGTGGCATCATCCGAAAAATCGTTTGTAAAGGGAGGTTATTCCAATCCACTGAATTGAATTTATTCGATTTAATATTTAAAAGGCAACAGAATGCTACTCGTTCGCTGCCCTGATGCAGGCATACTAATGTACTCGTAAGTGATCGAACTATTTCAAAGCAAAAGTACGTCAGCCAAATCCAGAAAGAACTCGTATTTCACTCACTTGAAAGATCCAGGGAACGAAAAAATTACCTATATGAAATGTTAGAGTTTAGCAGTGGTTACTAATAGGAATATTTTCGAAAATAAAAATGAAGTTGTACTCGTAAGGGTTCTTATTTCTCAAAAATAAATAAAATGTAATACAACATCATATTGTTTCAATTTCTGACCCCCATGTTCGGTATTGTGAAAGCCAGATGGTTGAAAGGGTGCTGTACGTATAGTTCAAAAAGGTTGATTGGTCGAAAAGGAGAAATCGAACAGAATAAAAATGGGTGATTCGAAGTTATGCAGTCTTTAAATTTCTCAACGAGGTGGCGTTGTGAGAAAGTCATATATGACGGCAGCTCAAGTTTTTTAGCCTATTTCAGTATGAAGGATGATAACAAGACAGCTGTTTCGCTAATCTACGAGTGGATTATGCTTGGGCCAGATAAGTTAACGAGTTAATGGCCTATAAAAAGGGCGTAAGGCACTGTGCAAAACGTGAAATTTGAAAAGAATTCATATATTCAACAATTCTACATTAGTGTCTAAATAACGGTGGTATGACCGTCTCTATAGTATGGTTGGATCTATTACACAGCTCAGTGTTTAGTATACGATATGATTGTAACCGATTTACGTGTACAAGGAGTGTGTAATTCCAAGTGCGACGTCGTTGGACGCGCACGAAATCTGACTACGAGAGAAACTGGTGCATTGCGTGGAGTCATTGCGTTGTTTGTGGTGCGTTACGGAGCTTTGGAGAACGCTGGTGAGCTGGACAACATGGACCGAGCGCTGTACTTGGAGAGGATGTGACCTTCAGCATTCCCTTTCTCTCATTTTCGTAGTTTGTCCCTACACTGACTCAACATAACGCTATGTAAATACATATTACTAATATGTCTTAAGATCCTTACGTCAAATGTATCCCTTGTTGTTCTCATAGGAGTTATACCAATCGAGTCTAACATTTGGACTTCATCAAAGTTCATTGATGTCACACTTCACTTCTCGGGCCTGACTTAAGTGAATGTAGTTTAAAAAATGACCAAAATTTCATCACACCGAAGCTCCAAGCCATTAGCCTACTCATCTCTATTGATTATTTGGATTTAACGCCGTTATCGAATTAATGTGAAACGCCATCGACGGAGTTTACTTATACCTTGCTATCTAAATTATTAAAGTTCGAGTAAATGTTCGTAAATGAAAAACAAGTATAATCGGTAAATAATATTCGGCAATGCATTTTCCAATGGTATTTGAATAAGTTCAATGGGAGAGTGAATTCATATTTTGATGAAATAAATGTACCAAAAGTAGGGCTGGCGAGAAATAGATCCCTCTCTCCATTGAGTCTCCTCGAGAATCCCGCTGTTTGCAGCGCACAGCCAGTGACTCACAGAACATTTATCCACAACGCATCTATCGTGCGGTGCTGAAAACCATCATGAAATTTATTCAAAACCTCAATACATAACTATTAACTTTACTGGGTGCATTACGGTCTCATGTGCCCAAGCATAACTTCTGCACTATCATCAGAATAAAGGAACTTTTTGATAGTCTGGATTATTAGTTTGAACATTTCTAACACTCCCTGTATCCATGCGTAGTGGGCTCCAAATATGTATGTAAAATTTTAATTGTTTTATCCTCATGCCAGATTTCCTTGGGAAATTGTATGCTCTAACGCAGTAAAGCGCTGTTTTTCAAACACCACACTTAATACAACGCTTACTTCTGGAGTGAAACACTTAAGTAGCATTATAACAGATGTGCGAGGCGTCATTACCCAATCTAATTTTGAGCGTTAACAAAAAGTTCCTTAAAAGCGTCAGCCATCCTCTCTTTTAATAACCTGGATAATTAATTAACTCGTGATATTCACATTTACTACTTAAAACAGTCGTAATTACGAGATGTTGCTCCACCCTAACGCATCAGACGAGTTGAGCTTGTGGAATCATAGGGCAAGGGACGCAAATTACAACCCAAAGGCTTCTATTCTACTTCCTCTGCATTTTGATGGTGCTTCACACATCAACCTCTGCTCTATCATTTCGCGACAACATTTTGAAGGCATCAAGATTTCGGTGTTGAGACTGACGTAAACACTTGGATGCGTCCGATATTTTCTCATCGCGACGCATTTCCGCTTCACGGGGCCCGAACTTGACTTGATGTTTCGTTGATAGCCAGGCTGCAGCAGATAAGTAATCTGGTCCCATGGTCAGAACAGACCGAGTGTCCGTTACGCCACCAAACAGCACCCGACAGTTGCATCCTGCTTTGCTGCTGAAGTACCATGCATCACGTACGTCATTCCCCAATACATGGTGTATACAGAGCACCTAAACGGCCGCTTATTCTCAAATTGCACGCGGTTCAACGGACGAGTGTATTCCGTATATTTAATTTACATCATTTTCTCAAAGAGGAGAATTTTTTGTCTTTGCATTCGGTCTATTACTATATAATGTCAGTATTATAAAATTCTATTCGACTGATTTAAGTTAGTCCGTAAAACATAATTGCTGCTTTGCGACGTATAAAAATGTACATTCCCTGACTTACAGGGCCATCTACTGCTCTCATTTGTGATAGAAGCCCTTCAGAGGGTAAAGGATAGGCACTAGGTTAGGTTAGTTATGTTTGCCCATCGTATCCTGAGAAGACTGGCGACCCCAGGGAGCATTGTTAGGTTATCTCAGCTACATCTTCTTGAATATCTTGAAGTTGTTTGGGCCTCTATGCCCTGGTCACACTGGAGTGCCGCCGGTTTGTGCGCATGCTGTCCCTTTGCATATCCGCAAGCTGTTGAATGATACCGTTTCCCTCTGCCGTCTGATGGTAGTGAGGCAAGGGAGGCCGATCGGGGATAGTTTGTAGAAAGTTATCCAGCTTCTTTTTGAAGACGTCCAGGGAACCATCACACTCTCTCAGATCTCTGTATTTTGCTTGTATTTTTCATACCCAGTTTGCTTGTTTCAATTTTTGTATCTTCTTCTCTATCTCTTATTGGCTTTTCTTCCCCTTCTTTCTTAACTTGCTGTTTCTATTCACCGGGGATCCTGTGTAGGAACACACCTTGTGCATAGATTCCCCGTTTTCTCTCTTATTTTAAAATGGTTCCCTCTCTTTCGCCGCAAGATAGCCCTAGTCACTACAGCGGTGCAATCTATACTACTACTACTTGTAATTAGGCGTTAACTATTAGTGGATAAGAATATTAGCTAAGGAAATGTTTAATTTCCTTAGTGATTTTAGAGCTAAGAAACTTTAAGTGTTAAGTGTTGACTTTATGACTATATTATGAAACTAACTCATCTCAAATTCCTTTCGTTTTTCAAAATAAAAAATTAATTTCGTACACTTAAATGTTCACGAATTTATTCTGTTTTTCATGCAGAGCTCTCAGCTGTTCTAGCTGCTGTTCAATTTTATTGAGTTATTTTGAATTGTGTATTTTCAAAACAATTAACTGTATATGAGCTCCAACGGCTGGAATATCATCCAAAATATTTTCCAGAGTAAGTGAGACAAATATGAGCATTATTTTCAAACACGAAATCCGCATAACTTTTTGAGAGCTTTTTACCTTTTGAGAAACTGGCTGCCTTGAAATTTTGTGTCGACACTAGACTGGCCGCTATAGCACCACTGCACAAAGCTAAGTGGCCTGATTTCATAATCCATTTTTATATTGACATTTCAGGATCCGATAATATCCAAATCTTGCAGACCACCAATCTTACTGCATGGGCGTGGAGAATTTTGAAGGGATTAAAAATTGAAAATTCCGTGATACTTCTCCCGCCGGTGGAGTCATCGTGGAAGTCATGAGCGTGGGACCCCTGAGCGATGAGCTTTTGCTATGTGTCATTGAAATCTGCAAGAAACGTTATAATTCCATCGTTTTATTTCTCCCCCGATTTTATCATACATTTTACAAGTTAATTCCAGGTACTTTTTTCCCACACTTAGGCGTTCACAATTGAAGTATAGTGGAGCAGGAAATTTTGTTCAACAACACGTGCAGTCGAGCAAATTTGCCATACATTCTCTGGAGAATGTGCGATCGTTTGGAAGAATTTGCGCTGTGAAAGTTCATCACACCCATGGAAACGCAGGCTGTTTAGTTAGTAACTACGCAGGAGAAGGGCCCGTTGCTTCTCTGTATTTCCCGTGTCTCGATATGGAGTGTCTGGTACTGCTGAAATGGTCTATGGTTTGCAATCTATTCTAGCGAGCTGCTAGAGTAAAATTAATAACTTTGGATTAATAAAAAGAAATACCCATGGTTTTAAAGAACGAACTTCTTTACTTAATTGAAACTGAAAAAAATATTTCCCTTTTTGAAAATTATTTCTGAGTTTACGTTTAACACGTGCAGTACAACGCATTAAAATAGTAAGTTAATTTGAACTCGAGTGAATAAGCCATTTTTTTAATCAAGTTATTCTTGTGATCTCTCTCGATTATGTTTTATACGATCACTCACATTTTAAACTGCTTTTTATGCAAATCAACTACGAATAATAACTAACAAGATAGTCATAAATGATTTAGCACCTGTAAAATTGTTATTTCAACTGTCATTAAATATATTTAGAATTATTTCCACCGCGTCGAACAATAGGATAGTGGGTTAATATGAACCTAGGACTCAATACATCTAAAAGTTCATACATTTATTCTACCTCATGGGATGAAATTACTGTTCGAAATTTCAATTCAATGAGCTTTATTCATAATACGTTCAAAGTCAAACCAGTGAAATAATCAACAGATGCGGTAATTGAGTTCGACGGCCGGGAAGTAACATTCCGCAGCCCGATACATGATTAGAGCCTCACGAGGTTGGTGTTGTTTGGAGCATTTCTTCGATAATGACACATGTAAATTGCAGGAAGAGAGACATAAGTGCTTCCGACATGGTTCTGCGTCGAGAGAGTCCTCTGAAATATCTCATGTAATTGCCAAGCTAGAAAACTGAAATCCATCCTAAAATTTTCCGGAACATTTTTTTAACAAGACTAGACCAAGTAAACATTTCACTGTCGCGGTGATCTCTGACATCTGAAGAGCTTCTGCAGCAGCTAAACTCAATGAAAAGTAGTCTGCCGGAGAGAAGGATTTTCTCCTGCGTGATATAAGAACAGACTTTAAGCTGAAATAATAATTGGAGCCCGTCGACAGGACGGAAACGATGTCTCCACCTTCAGGTGGCTCAGAAAAATCTGTGGTGCTGGATTGTAAAGAAAAGAGGGCTATTGAATTAATTGAGCTATATGCACAAGTTGTGAGGTAAAAAAAGGAACAATGGAATTAGAAAATGAAAAGAAAGGGCAAGCTCTTGTCGTAAAGACTCGCTTCATTACTTGGAAAGTTTTTTAAATTCTAAGCGCAATCACAAAGTCGGTACATTTATACATATGTACATGTACATGAGTAGCTGGAGTTATCTTGGTTCCTGAATTCCGAATCGACAAAACAGTGCGGTGCTCAGTGAACCATCAATTCGGATGTGAAAACATCGAATCAATACGTTTTGAAATCAACAAACGCATATGTTAATTATGAAAGGGGAGGACAATGTAGGCTATTGTAATACCAAAAGTGTAGTTTAACTTCAGTGATTTAAACAGCATAAGTAATTTACCGTTATACAAGCGTAATGCAATCTATCACACTGAACAAATTAAAGCTGTAGGCCGAACTAAAAGAAAGTCTCCATGCAGAGTTTCAGCATTTTTGGTATGAAAACGAATGCATATAATAGATGTTTAAGGCTTATCTGAAACAAATTCCCATTTCTATCGACAGAAAATAAATAAAAACCGACTACCACCAAAGACTATATTGATCAATTAAGAATTTTATGGAGTAAGAAATTAGTATTTTTAGAGAAATTGGCTAAATCGATCAATGAATCCACGATCTTTCATTTTACACGTACTGTGATCCAAAATATGCATTAATAGGAATTTGTTATCGACAATTGCAGCAATTATTAATTGTAATAAGAACATTTATTTGCCAATAGTCGAGGTTAGAAGTATAAAAGAATAGTCATTAGTCAAAACCGACTATTTCACAACTACGAGTAATTCAGTATTGTTTCTTTTATCAATTTTAACTAATTGTTTGGACATCGTCACGTAAGAGTTAGAATCAGCATACAGTATTCCTCACTCCTACTCGATAAAAAAAGCCCAGCAATGACTTGAATGAACCCTACGGTACTTTTCATTCTAACGAACGCTTTCGATACCGTTCAAAAAATAGTTTGAGCGTTATCAAGAAGTACTTCGAGTGACCTTTCATTCTAAATAAATAACTCAAGTACAAAAAGTTTTTCTCCTTCCAACTGAAGAATAATTCAACAAACGCTTACTTTAAAATGAAGGGGCAAGTGAAGAACTGTATGCTGTGCAACGCTTGGCTTTGTTGACCTCTTCTGTGCAGAGCAGCGCTGTGCCGTCGTTGTGCTGCAGGCGTACGACTGACAGCGTCGCACCAGCGCAATTTGTCTTGGTGACCAGAGAGTCGGTCCTAACTGGCTTTAATAGTTTGAAGTGGTAGAAAACAAGGAAATTACAGTCAACTTGGTCATCTCAAACGACATAATTATTTTCAAAAGTCGCCCGTAACAAGTGGGGACCATGCCGAAAACAAATATTCATACGAAGGATGTCCTACGTTAGCAGGGAGCTCTCCGTTCTTAGACAACACGGAAAAAAGCAGAGCTCCGGACGATCGCTCTTGGCTGCTATTTCCTTTGCATAAATTAGGCCGGCGGTAGCCGCATGAGCGCTCCCTTCATTTGGACCCATTAGACGCATTGAGACAACCCTGGCGCACCACGAGTGAACTGGACAATTATTGTCCACAAGAACTTCATTTGTGCAAATAATTAACAGTTAACTTAAGTACAATCATAAAGCAAGTTAAAAATAAAAACTTTTCAGTAATCACAATGATATTTTTCATGATTTTTTCCTCTGTCAATACTACATAACCGTTTAGAAATAAACACTAGTGATGAGGTACTCCATGCCTTTCAAATGCACTTCATTAGCAACTAACCTCATACAACGCCGCATACAATTGCCTAAAAACATCATTTCCTTGCAGACATTTTCTTAACATTTTCCTGTATACTTTGTGTTGGATTTTGAAAGTCATTTTTTTTATTTTATGTTTCATAGAGTACTTAATTCTAATGGTCAATTCGCTCATAAATCATATAGTTTTGATTCATGTTGTTTCCGTGCCGTATCTAGTCCCTCTTAATTCCTGACTATTAGAAGGTAAAACTGAGCTACATAAGCTCTGGGTTTAATTTTGTTTAATGACAGGAAGATTACAATCGTTAATTTACCTAAATGGCCAAGCTTACTTGAGCATAAAATGGAAACAATTAGCTCGTTTAGGGCTTTCAAACAGAAAATTACAAACCGTTTTCATGCATTGTTTTTCTCACGTCGGACTACCGGCAACCAAAAGGTTCTCTAAGTAACAAGCTTTCAGTACTGTATTTGGAATTTCCTTAGAGCTCCTACAAGCAGGTTCTATAATAAAAGTTCAACGAATATCAGAGGAGTTTCCGACAGTAAAAATTAGGGTAAACGATTTTTGGGGTCGTAATGGTGCCCATAACGGCAAGCCTTATATTCATGTCTTTCAGTTAAGGTGAAATATCGTTCTATTTCTAGAATTTCGAAACAAGGAAGGAAAAATTCATCATGCAATTGCATATCGAATTGAAGCTCAAATTTCAGTTTTGACATGTATGACATTAAAATCTGAAATGAACTGTATGTTTCTACGATAATGCTTGATTTAGATTTATTATTGCTGTATATCATGATTCTAAAGAATAGTTAAGTTATTACGAACTTCATTAACACATTAAATTCATTGGCATTAAAATTGCGCGTGTTTTTATACGTGATATATTGACGATACTTTATAATTTCGTGATGAATCGCATTATGCTTTATTCCTAAATTAATTGAGCTCTCAGTATCGTAACAGAAAATTTGCTGCGGAATTAGAAAGAAAAAATTCTTCACTGTTTTCAGATTCACTAACATCTAGGCAGGATGACGATTTTGTAAGCTCTGATTACCGTGAAATATTTTTTAGGGGACATGGCATGAGTTTTTTTTAGCGCTTGACAGTTATCCTTCAAAATGAACAGCACTCAACCTTGAATAGCTAGAACCTATAGCGTTTGTGTTGTTGTTCTATTTAACTTTATACATTACATGACAAATTTGAATTTTTAAAATCATGTTTTAGTGAGAATGGTCTTCCTTTTCGAAATTGTCTGTAACCTGTATCAGGAATTTGTTAAATCAAAAGTGTTATGGAAATTCTACTGTTACAACGCTGTGAAAAAAGAAATCAATTTTTTCTTTGTGGTACCTTTATTCGGTTTTCAGTCTAAAAACTTAGTAAAATATCTGATTTCCCTTCTTTCAAAAATATTTCTCAATTCAATTTCAAAGTAATTTTTGGTAAATAAATCCAAAGTAGGTTTAATTAGTAATATCAAAGGCATGTGTTCTGAGGTCATAGCTGTAATTTATAAACTCTGTTGCGCACCATGTGCATCGGAACACGTGGGCTCCACTGCTAGAGCTCGCGATATTGGTGTGGCTGAGCATGCTAGAAGAAGTTAATAATTTCTTCTACAACTGGCCCCATCGATGTACGTACGTTAGAGTCTTCGTATATTTTTCCAGATTAACCAGTTTTAATTGATACACGGTCGGCTTTTCCATTATCATTGGCTTAATTTCAGTCTTCTGAATATGATAATTTCTTTACATAATAGTTTTTGCATTTTGTTCAGATGTCGGAAATTAAATTGTGGTTGAAATTTATATTTTTTATTGTATTACAGTAATAATTCTAGTTAATAAATATGATTAGCTTGCAAGCTGTTTTCCTTGCTCTTGTGCTCGGAATAAAACATTGCAAAAGGCAAAACATTAATGTTATTCAGTTCTTTAACATCATGTACTGTTACACGACTGAAGGAAACTTTCATGGTACAAGAATGTATTTTATTTCGATCAAGTATGCCATGAGAAGTGGTTAATATTCAAAGATTGTTTGATGTTTGCCACGTCTACTCATTCCGAAATTTTCGTATGGTAAATCTGTGGAGCAATCGTGGGTGCAGTTAATTTGTGTGAAAAATTGGTTCGATAGCTAAATGTAAGACAGCTATGGAACTCTTCCATTCACTCGATATAACCACAGCTTTCATTCGTATGAAAATTCAGAACCTGGAAATGGTTCAGTCACAATCATCCATCAAGTATATTCATCTTCTCACCGTTGAGCGGAGAGACAAAAATAAAATTGTTACAAAACATAGAAATCCTACATTTGAAAATCCATTGAGACACGCGCACTCAGCTACACTTGGTATGCCCTTCTCTTAACTCTATTATGATGAAGTGTAATAGAAACTTAGAACACAGCGAGCAGAATAGTTTTGTAGGACTGATACATCAACGTGAACGAATAGACTGGCATTTCAGGATAATCATATTCAGCCCCGACTCGAAGTAAGGAAAAAGTTACCTCTTCATAAGTGGAAATCTAGGTCCTCCCTTCACTGCGGCTGGAGGCTATTTAGAAATCTTGATTGATCACTTTTTGAAAATTTTGAAATTTTTGTAAGCATTATTTTCAATGTACGCGGAGCGTAGCACAATTGTCAGACCCTTCGTCGAGCGGCACTCGGTCGTTACTCCATAAGATGAGAATAAAGGAGCAGAAGAGTGAAGACTTGCGCAGTCTTTAAGCAGTTTCACTTGAGATTCGTGCATAATTACAGAGAGCCGCCCAATGATGGACTTCAGTTTCACAGCTGTACGAGTACGACGGATGCGAGTTGTCGGACTCACATGCTCTTTGAACATCGAAAATGTGCATGGATGCAATTGCAGCTTGATGGAGAATTAAGTGCCGGGCGTGTGCGCCAAGCTGAAATTTGCATTTAAAAAGCTCGTTACAGTAGATAAAGATTGATACATCAAATAATTCTTCACCTTCATCAACTCGCACAGGAAATCAAGAAGCCGGCCCATAAACTAGTCTAAATACACAAACTCCCCCTCCCAGATATTCCTCGTGTTTCTTCCGGTGAAGGATTATTGCCAGTCATGCGCTGCTTTTAACAACTTCCCACAACGGTACGAGTCAAAAGAGCTAATGATGCTCGAATATTGACCACAGTACACTGAACTTGATATCTTTATGAACTTTATTGCTCAATTGAAACCAATCCATCACAATTCTGTCGCTTAAAGTCGGCATTTAACACGTCTCTATCAAGGCTTTTCTTGTTGCGTACGTGACCATGTGGGGATCGTACGGTATCTAAACAGCGTACATGTACCCTGCGCGTTTTGTTGACAAATAGCTAAGGTTCGAAAATTTTGCAGGACGCAGAAATATTAACCTTAGGTCAATTCTCAGAAAAGTGGGCGTAAGGAAGACACTGTCGTGCATTTCAACAATTTAAAAAATAAGGGTAATCTATCTATCTATTTATCTATCTATTTATCTATCTATCAGTCTATCTATCTATCTATCTATCTATCT
>VOMN01047492.1:0-22069 GCA_014899125.1 Orchestia grillus | reverse complement strand
ATAGTATTGAGTTGCTGAAGCGCTGCTTTCACCACTACTACTCATTCTCATACTCGGGAAATGTTTTCTATATTTAAGAGTGTTCACTAAACCGACATTTGGAGACATCTTTAATCCCGGCCCTCCTGGGTAGACTATGACAACTATCATTATTTTTATTATTATTATTATTATTCATTAACTTCATCACTTATATGATAACTACTGCAGAATAAGTGCTAGAGCCACGCTGCCAGCCCTGATATTGCGAGCTCGGATGAATCTATAACTTGTGTTGGCCCCGAACTGCTTTTCCAGTCCTCCCTGTTCTGAATGACAATCTATAATGAACAGGGGCTTTGGAGCTCCTGATCATTCTCTTTGTAGTGGTTAATATTCATCTTTATTAGAATAATTATTCTACTAATCATTCAGGCCTGAAATGTAGTGTACCTGTTTGTTAAATTCTACAAAATTATCCCATTAATTGTCGCTGCTTTAAGTTTGGAAGAGGATGACGCCAACGTTCCACATTAATTGTTGTTCATCTTAGATTAACCGACGAGGTTCTGCTCCTCTGGAGTCAACTACTGCTGATTATGATCGCTTGTTTGTGAGGGTAATAAATGTTGAGGTGGTCATTTGAGAATTTTCTATGACTCCTCTTATTTTGGAGTTGTTATTGCAACTTCAGTACGCTCAATTTTTGCTGCCAATAATCCTGAGTCTCCCTATTACAAAAAAATGCCCTCTTGTCGTTATCAAACTTCCACTGCGTTTCAATTCAGAAATAGTTGATTTGAAACTTTATAAAATATCGAACATTATACCAATGCCAACTATATTAATGTTGCAGCTGACGTCCTGCCTAAAGTATCAGACAGATCACTATCAATGTTCTCTACATGGACCTCTCAGGCGTTTTCTCGTTTCAATGCCTTGATGTTTCAGTCTTTCATTAGCGACAAGAATTGCACGAATTACATCCAAATTCTTACGTCGATAGAATGTGAACAGTTTAAATAATCGACAGCTTCATCCCAAATTAAGCTTTTATTTAATTTATACTTAGTTACCACCAACAACAGAGACAAATCCAGTCTTTTAAAATTTATTATTTAAGAACCACAGTAATATGCACATTTCATTCATCAACCATGACCATTGATTGGCTCTTTCAAAGCTGCAGTGCTCGTCAGTGTTATGCTTTTGTTTGCTTAAAAATACGGCTCTGATTCTGATATTACTACTCTCAGTACAAAGTTAAAAAAATCGTTTCTAAAGTCACTCGAAGTATCAGTGACTATTTTAATTAGACAACACGCTTATCACATTCCAGTCGCTTTACAAAGTCCTTCATTGCAAGGTGCTTTGGCTGAGACCCGATAAATGTTGAAGCCAGTTGCAACTAGTTTTATCATGTGACCGAGAAGAAACTTGTTCCTTTTTTTAGTTTGAGTATTGAGGAGAAATTACCAAGCAATAAGCGGCACGCATAACAAAACTTCGATCATACCAACTGTTGATTTATTCACGTCGAAGGGAACAAGTACACGTGTAAAGCGTGGACTCATGCATGAGCTAGTGACTAATCGTCACTGGACATCGTCTTCTTCCATCTAACTTGGAAATTAAACTGTAGAGCACATACGTCCTTAGTTTAAGAGTAACTTAAATTCACCATTCATGTAAATAAACATCCTGATTCATCACATATCTCTTTCGATAGCGTTGCCAAATTTGTACTCGTCAGAAATGGGAATTTAAATGTTGTACTGAAGGAATCCAAAGCTACAGGAACGCCATCATTTCCTTAGAATTTCTAGCCGCTGCTCACGTGAGGATTTGGGAGCTTTGAAGGAGGATTAATGGTCTGTCACTCGGGCGTGCATCCTGGCTCCCAAAATTCTTGTGGCGGCCATCAAAGCTGCGTGCGGGCACGGCGGCTCTGGTGGAAACTTAGGGACGACGGGCAACGGCCGCATGGCGCATGTAATGACAACTGCTGCCAGGGTATTCAGCTTGTTATGAACTTGCTTATGTACAGCCTTTTGTTTATGAGAAGAACTTTTCTCTTATAGGGGCTTTTTCAAGATACTGCCTTTGCTCATGTGATGATCCTTTTTTCTTCGTGTGCTTTAGTCTGGCAAAAACATGTTTTCAGTTATGCTCTTGAGTTAAAATGTTGTACCCGTGTCGTTCATTCAATGCATTTCTCGCCCAATTTGTCTCATTCATGTAATTTAGGGTTATCTTGAAACACGTTAATTGTCGCTGTAGTAATAATTATTCAAAAAATATCGATAGCTACTTTATAACTGAACGCACTTAGAAAGATCGTTGAAACTCAGATTATTGTGTAAGGATTATTCTGCATGCAGCACACGAGTGTTTCTCGAAAAAAATTGCAACTTTTTCTGACAATTATTTCCGCAACGACATTTTCTCATTATGAATTGTTAATAAATTCGAATCCCATCGAATAGGAAAGTCTGGTGGCTGTTTTGGAAACTGCACCAGAACTGTGATGCTGATCTAACGTGGGCACCAGTACCTAGTTTATCGAAACAAGACACGAAACCCACGTATCTGGGTCAAGGCTGGGGCTGGCAGGAAAACTGGACTAATCTGCGCCGTTTTTTGTGGAATTCTTTACCTGTGCGGATCAAGTGAAAGCAGAACAAAATGCTCGTTAGGACTGAACATTTTTGCCAGAGGTGCGCCTCGATTTGGCTGCAGTTTTGATGTAACACAAAGGGTAGAATCTCAGAAATCCAGATTTAGGAAGGCTCGCTGTACAAACTCTGATTTATTAGCTTTCAAAGCTCCAGTTTGAGCGGTCGACTCTGAAGTTTAATTGGTGTGCTGTTGTGCCGGAAGGCTTTCCCCCTCCGAACGTCGCTGCGATTGAGCAGCTGTGCAAAAATGCTTCGTTAGGAGCAGGGCCGGGAATTCAGAGCCAGGAAGATTTTTAAGGCGGGTCGAACGCCTGAGAATTGGAGTCTAGGCTAAAGTGTCCTGATTTACGTCTTTTGCGCGATGATCTTGGAGCTTCAGGGCCTCTGCTGGTGACAAGTAACAAGTAAACAAGTCCTCGGAGTGTTCTCTCAAATGCAGCACTCAGAATGGAAATACAAGGATGGAAATACAAGGATGGAAATACAAGGTATTTCCATCCTGACGATGCATTAAATGACTTAGAGTTCATGCAAATCATGTGTCGAGTTACGACCTTGCAAAGGTTATATTTTGAAAACTTATGTGCATCAATTTGAATTTATGATTACAGTACTGGGCTTAGTTATCACCGAAAGATCTCCAGCCTCCACCGGACAACTGTCGTCAAACTTGTGACCATCTTTCAAATTTTATCTTACGTTGCTATATACTTGCGATGTTTTCAGATTTTTCTTACCTCAAAACCCTTAGCCAAGTTGAGAGCTGCTAAAAATAAAGTCCGCTGCGGCGGCTCATAAGAAGAGTTACTAGTTCGCTGCTGACGAGTAGCCAGCCCTCCTCCTCCTCGTTTGTTTCAAGCAGGTTTTTACAATATAGTGCACTGCTTATTTTGTACGCTCTAAACTTTGTTCATCACTTCGCTTAGTGTTGATTTTGTTATTCAAATATTTTTCCTTTTATCTGTTTCTGTGTTATGATTAGTCATCGGATATTCTATTTTTGTCTTTGTTGAAACCTGAGGGCACACCAATGGGCTTCCCTGAGAGAAATATATAGGTAGCTTAATGCTTCCTGACGATTGAAGTCATTATGCGTTTAGTACTCACCTCTGTATCTTTATTTTTCTTGTAAAGGATATGGACAAATATCATCAAACTTTTGAGGGACCAAATTTGTAATATTTAGAACAAAAAACTACTATGAAACAAAACTTCCTTGAATACGAGTACACAGTAAACTCAAAATATGTAGACAAACCTCCTTTTTTCGGCTTGTAAAAAGTTATATATTTTTCGTTAACTAATATTGATGTTGGTTGAAAAGTTTCATGAGGAAAATGCAAAATTTGTTAATATCTTCAACTTGTATGAATTAGATACTTCTTAATTTCTATTTACAGGCGTGAAATTCTCGAGTATTATCGGTAAATACTCGACGCTTTCTTTTCGTTCATTTGATCTATTTCTGCACGTAAGTTACGCCGTGTCTCCCTAAAAATTACTGCGCTTGGTATATTTTGAATTCTTTTTCGTCCACCGTGGTAACTTTTCCCACGAGATCGATGCCGCATAAAGTCTTGCTCAACTTTTGGTCTCGGATTGCTCGATCAGAAAGAAGGTGGTGCCGAGAAGCGCTCTCCAACACCATGTGATACACTGCCATCTCGAGTTGTAAGTTCGATGATGCGCCTTAACAACTACCACACTTAACACGGCAGGGTATTGAATTGAGAAGTTAGAGCTTTTATTGTTAAAAGAGGTTATAAAATTGGCTCCTATCCATTTTAAAAATACATGCGTGAATTAAAGAAAATAATGTTTTACTGTTCGTTTTCACAGCTCTTCGAAGATGTAGTACCCTCCATATGGTCGTAACTCTGCATGAGCAACGTGTAATCGTGTTATTACTTTTCGGTAATTTTACAAGTCAATAGGATCTTGTTGTGGTTAATTGACGCATGAAAGACAGTGCTCAAATGGTGATTAAATTCACGGTACGCCATGACAACCGATGATATTTACGAAACACGGCTCTACAAGAATAGTTCTTTGATTGGCATGCTGATTTGCTGGATTATTTGATTGATATTAAGCAGGTGTCGAATCTGAGAGTGACGACATAGCTCTGCTTGATTGCAAATGACGTGGGGCTGCGATGGGATCTAGACTGCATTAAAAGTTAAAATACAATGGCAATTGACACGTATTTCTTTTAGACTGCAATCGTGGTGCAATGATAATCAGAGCTAAAATGCAACTGCAATCGGGCTGCGACGGCGGCTGTGACGTCGCAATGGCAGCTAGGCTCCAACGGCATCTGGCTGGAAAGGAGAGCTGGAACGCCGATGTGACTGGAATTGAAGCGTCATCTTGGGACCCGAAACTGAAAGATTCATGGCTTCAGAGGCTGCAGGAGCTGATGGATTACCCGGCGCTCGGTCTCCGGCTACCCCTGGCCTTGGCACGAGTGCAAGTTCTCTGGCTGGTCATCGTCTGAGAGAAATGATGTCAAATTAAAATTCTGAAGCGCTCATGACTACGGTGCCGCCTGGCTTCCCGCTACGTTCCATCGATCTTCTTGTACAACCGCTCTGGTTTAATATAGGACGCCCTAAATGTGTTTCGATGCTCTTTCATTTGAAACAATTCAGGATATGCTTACAGTGGCGGGAGAAAGGTACTCCGTGCCGCCAATATTTTTATGGAATTGTAAATTAGAACAAAACTAAAGTAGCTAGCTATATAGGCTATATATCATTCGATTCAGCGTTATTTCTACATCTAAATTTCAAATTCATTTATTTGATTGTTTTTTACTTGGATAATTATTTTTTACAAACGTGACTCAACGGTTTGAATGTCAGAAAGAAACTCCACAGTTTAGAATTACATGATAAGGCTGAAAATCTATCGGTATATCCGACCATTCGCCATCTTAAATCCTGCTAACAGTTGCTCCAATGTGTTTAACGTTTAAATGAAGACATATTTAGAATGTTTCGCTTTCTCTTAGTAATCGTGAGGAGCTTATTAAACTCCATAATGCTGGATCGTTCAAAAGAGAAATTGGCAGAAGATTCTTATGTGATGAACAAATTGCCCGATTGACTGTGGTAATGCATCAGAAGACCGGCTGTGCATGAGATGGTCCAGGGAAGATCGCTCCATAAAAATTCACAGCCTCAGAAGCAGATTTGAAACCTTGTAAAGGGCTCCGTCTTGGCAATTAGGAATAGATTGAATGAATTTAAGTTGAGAGGTTGTATTACAATACGCAAACCGATAGTATCGGCAAAGAACAGAAAAGGTATAGGAATTCATCTGACGTCTTGAAGCTTTTGGCACCTTATACTGGCACAGGGTGCTTTTTAGCGATGAAAGCGGGTTCGATAGACTAGGCAGCGATGACAGAAAATATGCTAGACGAATGGAAGGTGAGAAATTTCGTCCCAGGTGTAGAGTTCTGACGCTTCACGTTGATGGAGGTTCCGTCATAGTATGGGGAGTCATCAGTGTTCACGGTCCAGGACCTCTCGCTCGACTGCATGGACCAATTAACCCGACTGAACACATTGGTATGTTAGCTGAGCAATTTGTGCCCTATTATGATAATAATTTGAAAGAGAATCCTGTCTTCATGAAGGATAATCCTACCATACACACTGCGGCCAACGTCAAAAAATTCATCCGGGAGCATAACATTTCATGTTTGGATTGGCCTTTCCAGACACCAGACCTTAACCCAATCGAAAACGTGTGGCACCGTATCAACCGAGAGCTCCGCCAAGATACCATCAATAATCTGGATCGACATCAGGCTAAAATAAAAGAGAAGTGGGACGCCCTCGCTCCAGACTACTGTCGGGAATTAATCGAGGTAATGCCAAAAAAATTGCGAGACGTTAAATCCCAGAAAGGTTTTAATACTAAATATTGACAAGTTTAGTTTGGTTTGATCAGAATTTTGTTCTAAAATTTCCTTAAAATTACAGTTTTTCAAAACGGGGAGTATTTCTTGGCCTTTATGACTTAGCCTTCTTATTAAAACTTACGAGAACACCAGCAAGATTTCATTTAAAAGTCGTAAATGAAACTGGTAATTACATGAGAAAATAACGCTGAATCGAATGATACATAGCTAATTAAGTCAGCTAACTCAAATTTAGTGCAATTTAGAAAATCAGTGAAAAATTGGGCAGTGCAGAGTTTCTTCCTGCCGTCACTGTAGTTCTCTTGAAAAGGTTGCGCATTCTTGGAACGGAACTCGGAAATTTTGTTAAAGGGAGGTTGAAAGAAAGATGGTTTAATGAAGGATGGAACTCTGAACATTTAAGCATAGACAATTATGATTGAGAACTTTAGATACTTTGCAAATAAAATATTTGAAAAACATCTGATAGACATGAATAGGATGACAATATAGCGATAAAATTGTGCTCGCAGCCTGCCGTATCGAGCAGATGTATTGAGCAGAGTCGCCCACTCAACCTGACGTATCTCTGAGATATTCTAAGTCGGCCACACAACCCGACGTTTCTCTGGGATATTCTGAGTCGGCCACACAACCTGACGTATCTCTGGGATATTCGGAGTGGGCGAAACAACCCGACGTATCTCCTGGATATGGAGGGTGGACTCCAAAAAAATTGGACCCAACTTTAAACATTTACAAATTTGCAATAGATAAAATAATTTATTTCGCTTTGTTGCATTAGGTGCACGAAAAAGTCCATTCTATCATCTCTCTACATCGTACATAATTTTGTCTCCATCTTCATAAAGTATCTACACTTCCTCCCTCTGCTTTGCATAGCGTTAGGACTTTAACGGCTCAGGCGTCAATATTTTGCTCGTAAAAATAGAACAAAAATTGAAGTGGCCTATTTTCTCTAATAGATTCTCCGTGACCTGCAGGTCTCTTCCTTCATGGTGTACGATGTAGAGAGGAGGCCACACTGGCCTCGGGTGCCTCCTGCCCTTCCTGCGGCTATTAACGTTTAACGTTCAGTCTTCAAACTGATTTCGCGTGTATTTTGAAGCACTTCTCGGTGTAAATATTAGCCGTTGTTTGTTCATATTTATCCGCTTAGCAGCGATACGATGTGAAGTGTTATTATATTATGAATTCCACATCATACCTATCAGGACAGAAAAACTATTCGTATGTATCTATTTCGTTCATTTTTTATAGTTCTGTGCCGGAATGTTCAGATGGGTAAAAAAAATTGCGAGTTACAACAACTAGCTATGAAGTGAGGAGAATGTAATTTTATCACGGAAATTCTGATGAAGGTATAAAAATTTATGCTCATGAAATACTCGATGTGCCCTAGGGAAGTAACGTAGTGATGTAAAGTATGGAAGCTACGTGACAACTGAAACATTTTGAAACAATTCATTTGAATAAGTGTTACATCATTTAAAGATATCACAGACATGAATTTCTTATACTATTATAATGGACATTTTATGTAAAGTTAATTGTGGGCCCGAATACGTTCTATGACTTCTAGGGCATCCTTCAGAACAATATGTTACGCGCTCAAATATATGCAAATATCCTTATGCGCGTAGCCGTAGCTTACACAAGAGTGATCTAGTGCAGAATCTGTTGAGAGGAAATATGATTTAAAATTTGGAATTCAACAATGTCTAGTCAACGGAGACTAAAATGCAATCTATAATATAGTCTGAAATAATTTGCTAACACAAAATTTGAGGGGGTTTTCAACAGTCCTTCAGGATATGAGACTGTAATTAAAAAAGTAACTTTTTCATTATCTTGATAAATAGGATTCAAATTTGTCTTGAACGCTTGTAGTGTAATTATCCCACGAACAGCAGGAGGCAATGAGTTTCAGGCTTTAATAACGTTGTAGTGAAAACTAAATTACTATCTTGTTTTGGAATATTAGGGAAGTATAAATTTACTTCGGTTCCAAGTCAAATATTCATGATAGCCAGTTTGCGCAGAAGTTAAATGTTTCAGCTCTTTATCGCCTGCATTACTCGAGCTTTTATACATGAATAACGATGCTGATTTAGCTATGAAAATTATATTGCGATGCTGATGTGACTTTCAATGCTATTTAACGATACAGATGTGACTATGGAACCTGTCACGTTGCTGATATTGTTGTGGAAACTG
Source organism: Orchestia grillus (assembly GCA_014899125.1). Lineage (NCBI taxonomy): Eukaryota > Metazoa > Arthropoda > Malacostraca > Amphipoda > Talitridae > Orchestia > Orchestia grillus. The sequence goes on along the minus strand of VOMN01047492.1, from coordinate 13,264 downwards.
TCACGATGGTGGTGAGACTATGGATGCGGTTATGATGCCGATTTGATTATGAAAGCTGGGGTTCAATGTTGATTTGGTTATGGAAGCTGTGTTGCAATGCTGATTTGGTTATGGAAGCTGTGTTGCAATGCTGATTTGGTTATGTAAGCTGTAGTTCAATGCTGATTTGGTTATGGAAGCTGTGTTGCAATGATGATGTGGTTATGGAAGCTGTGTTGCAATGCTGATGTGGCTATGGAGCTGTGTTGCTATACTGATGTGGTTATGGAGCTGTGTTGCTATGATGATGCAGTTATGGAAGCTGTATCGTAATATCAGTACCTAGGTTTGTTATCTATTAACGAGCCCACGGGTTTTCACAAAAGGCAAGAAATGACAACTGCAGACTTGCACATTCTTAATGGTGGCGGCGAATGGGGAGAGGGTTTATAGTTTGAATATTATTGTTAAAGTGTGGTTGAAAATTGACTCTTTGTCGTGCAGCTCAGTAAACTACAGGATTAACACCTTCTCAGACAAATGTATGATAGCGACCAAAATGAAATAAATCGCTACCGAAGCATATCACTTCATTTGATTGCATTTTATCTTTTCAAGTGATGACAAGTCCAAGGCTGCCTGCAGCTCTGCTCTCGCTGCGATGTGGGCAAGTCGAGGATGTGTTCGACAAGTCCACGAGATTCGATTGAGCTGGAATTCTCGTAGCGATTTTCATCATCAAACGCTTTCACCCGTATTAAGCTTTGGCCTCGAGCAGAATTCAATAACATTCTTGAAGTTTTCATCTTGCATCGACTTCGGAGAGTCTGTCCTTTCAATTCACGGAGCCAAATTCAGGGCATCCATACGTACAGAACGACCGTTTTGACGTTCGCTATTGAAGTGATATAGAACGACTATTGCCTACAGGCAGCCTCTCGCATGGTCTCGTCAAGCAACACATGGCAGAAAAATGTACTGCTTGGTCGTACCGAATGTTTTATCGTGTCAATAAAATAATGAAATTAATTTCATTGCTGAAGAAAAAGTTTACCATTTAAACATATGTGCGTGCGTCTCTTTATGACGCAGTCCTTGCTGATTAAATCAATTTCATGTTCTGTTCTAAGGGCTGACAACTTTCCTAACTACGGGGCCAATCCATTACGTTTTCCTCTTTAAGAACGCAGACGTTCCCTGCTCAGTCCTGAGTATCTCGGCGTCCCATGCATCTAAGGTTGTCCAGAAAAATTATAACGTATTCTGAAATCGTTCAACATCAAATTAGCTCAAGTGAATTAATACTCTGAAATGTAATGTGAGTAAACTAATGGATAAACGGTCAAATGAATAAAGATATTAGGTTGTTTACAAATTGACGTGTTAACACTTTGCCTCCGAAGTGGGTTATATATGGTACACGCGATCATCTAACCTAACGTAATGCAACCCAAGCACCATTATGTACGAGTACAAATTTTCGAGTTTTCATCAAATTTACGTTCGTCAACCGAATAAGCTAGTTCTGATTAGAAAGAAAATTAATAGCATAACCAAATTTGTAATAACAAAATCCCTAATTTTGACATTCACAACGGAGATATTCATTAGCATGAAATTTTTCCTGTACGGAGAATCGCAGTCGAAGAGTTGAGATTGTACCTCTTGTTACGTTGGTGAATTTGAGCGAACAGTAAAATAGCTTGTGAACGAACATCTCGACAGAATAAGGAGGAAGCAAGGATTATCCCGAGTATAGCAGCGTTCAAGACGTTTTAAACATTCATTTGATTTCGACAGGGTGGGCATTTTGTGAAGTGTTGAAAATTAATATTCAATGAATATGATAGACGTTTTTACAGCATTTTCAAATCAAATGATAGACTTTTACGGCATGGGGATGTACTGGATTAGTTACGTACTTTGTTGCTTGCTCATCAACCGTGATCATTTATACTTCATTTTGACAAAAATAGCATAAAATGAAATATAATTTAGTATATCTTCACTTGAGTACATTTTTGCTACGTATATCTTTGTTAGAGTATATTTTTATTATTTTTTCATAGCAGTGTTTGATACCGTAATGTAGATACCGATAACTATGTAGTCCATGTCTCGGCCGAAGCACATCGCCCTTGACGACGGTAGGAGTTTATTGAACCGAAAGCTTGACCAAAAAGAAAATTGCCTTTGCCGTGTTCATTCAACTGAAACTAATGGAAAATATTTAACCAAGACGTCCTCTGTTCCAAATCAATTTTATGTATAGTTGTTTATAGCGTATTTCTCCATTCTTTCATTTCGTACTGAATAGCGATGATTGTTTTATTGTTCTTGAGATACCCATTTTTTCTCGCGATTTTTCCAACTTTTTGGTCCTCATTTATCTTTGTTTTTCAAAGCATTACGCGTCAAATAAATGATAAAAAACCTCGGCGTACGATAAAAATGAAACATTGCAGTGTATCCAGAAGAATTCGAAAACAATGCATTGCACGGCCATTTTTCTCTGATTTCCAAGATAGAGCTGAGAAAATCGAACGAAATCATTTCATTCCAATATGCTGGAAACAATTCCCTCGCTAGATTGTTCCGATAAAGTTGCCTGACGCCATTGGGCGCGGCAAAACGAGAGGCCCTAATTCCGAGTCTGCGCAGGAGTTACAAATTAGTTATTGCGAGTTGCGATATCCCGTAGGATTTAAAGCTCCACAGTCGCATCAAGTTCAAGTAAATCCTTTCAAATCTATTTTTCCTAGATGTCTTTAAGAACGACCTAATGCATTTTCTCGTATAAATGTAGTCGTGAGTCGGATCCCATATTTCTCATACCGTAATTCGAACCAATACTTGACACAACTTACACATTCGACGCACACATTAAACAACTTACGCAGCGTACGACAGTTAGATTTCTACGTTATTCGCTCGTGTCAATTCTGAGAGCAATTGTGAACTGGACGCAGCGTTTAATTTGTGCATTTATGAGTTGTTCACGGAAACGATGTGTGAATCCAAACGAAATCAAAAATATTTCTTATTACCATTACACGATTTTATTGAGGACAACATTTAATTGCACCGAAAATTTGGATGCAACTGATTCCTATTGAAATATCTGTTAAAAGAAATTTTTTTACATTTTAATATATTCAGTACCGCGTAAGAGAACGTACATAATACAGAGTAGTGACCTCGTTTGCGTTTAATTAAAAGAACGTGATTCATTGGACTCCTCTATTCCGATTCCGTCAAGGGCGTTGCCACTTTAATTATGTGGAATCGTAAAATTATCGGAAACGTGTTCTCTTCACAATGATTTCATTTTGCGTAAAGTTGTAAATGTGACATGTCCCGCGTATGAGAACATATCTGTGAAATGATAGTCATATCTCTGGTACTCCCGGTACAGTGTCTTACAATGTTTGTATGCAGAAGACGCATCAAAGTCAGGTTTATGAATTATCGTCAGTGTCGTAAAAAAAAATCCCTCTAAGTCAATTTTCCTTGTGTCTGCTCCATTGACATCAGTTTTTCATGGATGAGCTTCATTTTGTCCTTTTACATCCGCCATATTGTCGTCTTTCCCACTGAAGATAAACTCAACCCTGCAGTCCTGCCGAACTCGCCCCACACGGCCGTCAACACAGAGCTGCCGAGGCGCAACACTCGCGCTAATTGCAAGCTTTACTGCCGCTGCACGTGGTCCCCACTCCAAGTCCAAAATTTCTGACAAGTTTCGCTGGCAGCCTATGTTTTGCTGCAGAAAACTGAGTCAGTTCTCGCTGTTTAAATCTCTGAAAGCTCGAGGTTACCATCTTACGACTCGTTTCTTGCTGGAGAAATAGGTAATTTTGCCCACCATATTTCTCTAGTGCTGATATAAAGTTTCAAATTTTCACCCATATGGTAGCGCGTTGCGGAGGGATCAGGTGAAATATTTACTGAAATGTCTAGCATAGTTAGCTCATGACAGCATAACTATTTCATTGGTCAATTCTTAGGTTAGCCTTTGTTTTTAGTGCTAAGTTTTAATTTCTCCTTTCAAGCACACGATGATACTTTATCAGTATCATCACACAGACAGAAAAAAACAGTCACAGTGCAAGTATAAGCTCAAAGTTTCTCGCAACTTTCCTAAAAAAAGATACATTGAAAGTTAAGCTTAATTTCCTGTAAAATTATTTCAGCAAGATTTTCATTTGTAACACTTCAATATTGTCACCACGAAGTTTAGAGCCGATGAACCGAAGCTGGGCGAACAAATTCACTCAAATCGTTTAAGAAAACGTGTCTCGCTTTCTACTGAGCCTCAGGACTAATTTAAACTTTCTTCTTCGCTTTTAAAAATTTTAAATAAGGGAGGCATTTTTGTTGGCTGGTGTCAGCAATTTTGGTCGCGGCGAGTGATGGAGAACATGGTTTCAGAGCGCAATAATTTGCCCAGCACAACTGATCACGCACCCGAATACCAGGTCAGATACGTAAGCATCGTTCGATTCTTATCATTCGAGCATTGTAAGTAAGAGCTAATAAAATCAAATGAGGGAAAGCTACCGCTGAATTCGAAACATTTTTACATGATGAACTTTTCTGGTGAGCTAAAATCTAGCACCAGCTGAAGTCTACTTCCGTGACTAAATCTCTTTATATTATATTTGATTTCACTCTCGCGTTTCATGCTACTTCAATGGTACCACTAATGCCTCTTCCTCAGTATAAATCCTCGATCAAGAAATAGCATTTTTTCCAACTCAAAACTATAGGTTACAGGAATATACTTGCATGAAGTTGCTCGTGTACGAGAGACATCTACGCTCGCCAGTAGTCCGTGCACTGCTGTAGGGAGGGGCACCACGGACCCCGTCTCCTGCAGGCCTGTCCTGCGGCAGCCAAGATTTTGCTTCAATAAGCATTGCAGTTCCTCCTACAAATCTGTTAACGACTGTACAGAATCAAGTAAATTTAATATCGAATGCGCCTTCATCCCAGTTTTATAAGAACATTTTGTTTTTGCTGTCGAGTTTTATCATTCCGCGTTGATGGCTCGATGACCTGCCCCGGGCTGTATATCAGCGCCGTGTTATGAGGCGCGCTGATAATATGTTCGTGTATCTAAGTAAACGGCTGATGAGCTCGGCAACATCGACGGAGGAAGGGAACAAAATGCAAGAAAGTAGACTAGGAGAAACTCATTCCTGTTTTGAGAAGTTTCTGAATCGATTTTTATGTTGTAAAAGTTATTTTTGCTAGCTATAATGATTGGTACATGTATAATTAATCCGTATTCAATTCTTGATTGATGTTTAAAAAACTATTGACGCTTTTATTCTCATTTTGAAAGCTTGCATTTTTGCTGGCTGATTCCCGGTATTTACACATAGTCATGATTTCACTTTATTACGTTATCAATGTGATGCTGACGACAGAATTTATAGTCTGATAGCACGGCTGGATATACGCACCTACTTTCCATACTTCGTCACATTTTGGCTCAGGCATAGGCCAACAGTTTTCCATTAAGAAATGGTTTCCGCTGCCACTTGTCGTTTAGAAACAGTGTTTCATTTTCACTACTCGACTCTGTCGCTCTATTAACATTTCGCGTCCAAAACAGGCCCTCATTTCGGGTGTCTGTCTCCANGTGTCTGTCTCCACGGACTTTTTTTTATCTCTGCCCTCCCTCCCTCCCATCCTTCCTTTTCCTCCCCCCGAACACACGCGAAAAAAAACTGAAGAGGACCTCTTTTCCCCTTGAACTCGAAACTTAGGCTTCGTTATGTTCCTTTGCGTTTTTTTCAGCTATCTGAGTGATGGCACGCCTGCCAAAAATTTCTGCTACCACGAACGGATGTCTGGAGTTGAGGAAACTCCTGCGAGGATATTGAATCATTTTTCATAGAGACTCGGATGTTGATTACTTCATTATATCCTCACTGAAATGAGAATAATGAAGCCATCTTCACATGAACTCGTAAGCGTGTGCTGCTGATGAAGTTGGAGCCCTGTGTGCCCAGGCCTCCGAATTGAGCCTAGCGGTGTGTGTCGCGTCATTGCTTTCTCTAACTCACTCGGACTTGACAAAATTCAATTGTTTTTTTCAGCTGCAAGGCGCCTTTCCAAAACATCAATGAAGAAGAGATGAGGGAGGATCTGCCGTATGTCTGCGTGCTTTTTCTTTTGCTACTAATTTCTGCGTTTTCTAATCGCCATTCCCGTTTTGTTCAAAATTTATACGGGTAATTTTCCCCCTTGATCATCGGTAATTATAATTAATGAGGTGTTTAATCACTAACGTCATTCATAAAAAATGAATCTCTTACGCTCTAGCAGCGTTTGTAATTCCAAGAACTTGAGCCTTGCTTAACATTTTCTGTCCTCTTTTCCTCATATTTTTTGACTAATAGAACGAGTTTGAAAAATCTTTTTTGCTGTATTTCTATTTTTTCAATGCAGTTGTTAACGACTTTTCCAGTATGTTTTAGCCCTTAATCATAACAGTAACTTGGTTCTTCCAGAAAGGATTCCTCCACATAGAATAATTTTGCTTCAATCTCGAGCATCGCACCCGACTTTTCGTTCTGCCACCGCAATTTAAGAGCAAAATGAAATTTTAATCAGCCAGTTCGACATTTAAACGAGCTGTCCCTGTTCAAACTATCAACATACTTAGAGTGTAATTCCAGTTTTCGGCAAACGTAAATCAGCGAGTTTGGATTGCGTACGTTATTGTATTTTCTATCTAAGCAGCTACGTTACCAAACAACATCTTCTTAACTTTTATTTTTCACGGAAAATGCTCATGCGGGTTGTATAATGGCTGTTGAAAGGTGCGTTGGTTGTGTTTCGTATACATACATGCGCTGTTCGCTGTCACACCTCTTTGATCGGGATTCTATGCCTTGAACACACAACAAAATTTTAGCTCTTGAATGAATCACGCGTTGGTCAATCCTTACTCCGGCAAACCTGACAGCTAGTGCAAATGAAACCAACGCTGCCCTTGCACGAGTTGCCCTTCGCCGTTTGACCTCTTCCCCAACAGTACTTTGACGGAAACATGCAATTTTCAGACAACTTTATTATATTATACGCTTTAGATGTTTGAGAACAGCCTGGGGTACTAGGTTCGAATACAGAGAGAGGTCTATAAAGAGCGAGTAACCTGGTTCAAAATTAATTTCCTCAAATCAAAAATTCAAAGAGTTTGCTCGTCCGAAATTTAAAATGGAAGTTAGGTAAAATCGAGTTAATTCTTCCTTGCCGAACAAAGGTCAAAAGTTCTCAAATCGGGACCAAGCCGTAAATTGGAAGTGTTTAGACTCTGACTCGAGTATCACGTAGGGCAAACTTCGCTGTAGTAGGACACGGGAACGCCGCCTCACCTCTCTCCAGAAGACCACACGGACTCGTCCAACACGGACTCGTACAACACGGACTCGTACAACACGGACTCGTACAACACAGACTCGTACAACACGGACTCGTACAACACGGACTCATAGACAGGAATAACACGACCTGCCTATCGAATTTTAGCAGAGATTTTCCTATGTTTGAATTTTAATGCTCAATTTTGTGAGTCAAATATTTTTGTATTAGATTTTTTGTGAGGATGTTGTTTTCCGATGTACTCGCGTGCTCCTTTTCCATGAGGCTTTTTTTTGTTTGTTCCTTTTGAAGAAGAATGAATAGGTTCTGTTTTGTAAAATTAAAATTCATTCGGTCAAATTCATTGGCAGTAACCGCAGAAAGCAATTCGCACCATTTTATGGAGGACTTTCATTCACTAGTTGCATTTGATGTTCTCGTTCAATTGATTGTAGTCAGGGTTGATTTCTAAAGAGTTCTTTAGGAGCTCTCTATTCTTATTGCCATTGTTGAAGAATCTTCATGATGAACTTTCGTGTCACGACACTCGATAGCAGATAAAAGTTCTTAAATTTATTCACTAATCGAAGCTAGACAGTGGCATGTTAGCTCTGTGTTTTTTCAAGTAGGAGAGGAGGCGTATGTTTTTTTCTTTGTCATATTCATTGATAATATTTCGCATGTTGATTCATCGCGTTTGTCATGTTAGTGATAGTAATGTTACGAAATAATTACTGGAAGTGTTTTTCTTGATAGTGATAGTAATGTTTTGAAATGGTTATTGGAAGTGTTTGTCAGGCCCAAAATAGCAATGTTTGCCATGATTCTCGATAGAAGTTATTACAGTGCACACTAATAGTCGTTGATTAGGCCAGATTTGTTGTTTCATCGTTTGATTTACCAGAGGGGAGCATGAAATCATCATCAAGCCCAATCAACTCAAATTACTGGAAGTAATCAGCGCGTTTCCTGAAAAATATCATGAAAGCTATGAGACACAATGAACCCGTCTTCCCATGCGCCACAATTTCCCCGTACTTCGCTGCTCTCATTCAAGTCGTGGACTGACATAATAATTGTATGCTGCGGCCGAGATAACTCGATGTGCAGAATAATTGCCGCCCATTATCCGTGAATGCGTAGGTTTGTGCGTCGCTCTTGGGTTCGGCGTCCTTTCCTGTGGAGTGAATTCGCGTGTTTTCTCATTTTCGGTAAAGGGCGCGAAAGGTTTGTTTCTATAGCAGAAGATGTTTCGACTGAAATCCTTACAGCTTCTCTTCCACTGATATAGATTACTTCACATTAATATGCATGTTTATAACGGTAAGAAAAGGGGTCGTAAGATGAAGTATGGTTGCAAAAAGGATCAGAAATTCGAACAGATGTCACCTAACGAAAAAACGCTGTTGCTTAAAAACAAGTTCTGTAGCTTTGAAGAAAATCTCAGTAAATATATATCTGTAATTCTAGTTAGCACAATTGGGTTACTTTTATCATTCGTTCCAAGCCACCCAGAATGTTTACCGTTCTGTAATATTTCGATTTTTGTCTGTCTGCTGTCGTTCTTCGTGGGAATATTACATTTCCCTTGCAAAGCTTCCCTTGTGTATAATTTTAAATTATTCAGCATCGTCAGACCATGCTCAAGTGGAAGGGCAATTAGGACTGGGCTGACCATTCGAAGCCACAAAGGATCAAAAGACCCAGCCCAGGGCTCGGAACGAATAAAAAAGGTCGTAGCCACATCACGGGACGCCTGGAGACAGCACCGACCAGTTATAATTCGATATTGAAACGCTTGCCCCTCAAGTTTGGACAGCCTCCGTCAGAAAATCTCAGCGGTTGACCGTGTGACTGACCCCGATCTCCCTTCCTCCAAATAATCCCCTCATGGAGAGCATTAGAATGGCGACAGGGGAGTTACCTTCTAGAATCGTCCATAAAGATCAGACAACAACGCAGCACCCGATATAAAAGAGGCGGACTTTAGGGAGAATAGGTTGCCGCATCTTATCGCTGGTTGTTCACCGCACATCTTTGTCGGACTTTTGTAACCTCGTGTCCTTGTTCGGACACGAGCTCACGCCTTCGGCCATAATTTACTTTCTCCCGTCCAGGGTTTGAATTTACTTCATGCTACCCGTAATTCCGCTCGTAAAAAGCCACCACAGTGACTCCAGGAGGCGCTTGTGGGCTGGCCGGTGTGTCGGGTTGTTTGTGTTATTTGATTCCTGAAGCTCCTGAGGACATGTTCATATTTTAAATTTATTGCAAAAATCTGGTGTCTTTTAATTACCCCCCTTAGAGCACCCACCGATCGTACGCGCCTAGACCGTTCGGACACAGCTACCATCAAGTCACGACTATAAATAACCTCGGAAAAGGGGTCAGCGGCACAAAAATGTATCGAAAACCTAGTGATAAATGGACGTAATAGTAAAAGACCATTCACTTGCATGGTTTGATTTCTGAGAAAACTCGGCTAATCTAATGCAAATTATAACTTTTTTAGATTTCAACTTCTCTTAATGCCTTGAAACAGTTATCAAAATACATTTAATTTCGGACGAAGTGTACAAAATTCCGACGCTACCACTCGTGACGCGTGCGCAACCCACCTGAGGGGTGGATGCTGCCCTCGCCCGCGCCAGCCTCACTGGGGTATTTATCTCCTGGAAATCTGTAAATTCTGAACGGCTGATTGTGTGCTTACGGTTTAAACTTATATTGTTAATCATGACATTTGTACAGTTTTTCTTACAGAGTTTTGCGCGTTTTTTGTTGATTTGTAATTTGTGAGGTTCTCTCGATTGACGTGTATTTTTCTTTGCATTCTATTTGAATTATTGTACTGTCATTTGTACACTTCTTCCCAGAAAGTACATAGTTTGTTTTATTTAATTTTCATACTTCAAGCCTTATAGGTACACTACATACGCTTCAACATTCTGTGACCTTACACCTAGCCCTTCACCTCACCCGTACTCTACACTTCCCTGCTTTGTCACCCAGTTCATAAACCATCCAGTTATCTTGCCAACCACCGCACAAGTTCGTCATTTCTTTTCAAACTACATTCATGATGCAACTTTGTTCCACAGTCAGAATCTTCAATTCACGGCGACCATTCTTATACATAAATTCATACCATTGTAAAAATTATGTAAAAATTCGAATTATCTTATTCATACTATTATAAAACCAATAACAGAGAGCATCATTCTTCATACCAACCCCTAAACCGAAATCCTTTCGTGCAGTTGCCGGGCGCCGATCGCGTCGCTGGACTGCATGGAGGAGTTCCAGGGCTGCGGCGACCACGTGTCCAGCAGGAGCGAGTCGCAGGCCATCGTGTCTCGCCAGAGCTCGGCGGTCACCACCGCTCTGAAGTACAAGCCCCTCGGCAAGTCCGGGCTCAGGGTGTCCCAGCTAGGACTCGGTGAGTCCTTGTGTCCTGCCCTGCCCTGCTTGTGTTTCTGTAGCGTTGGCCGTGCTCTTGTTTGCCCTGCTGCACTTGGCTCCTGTAGACCAGCGTCTCGCTCTTAGGGCCGTGAGCAGTACAGTGTCTAGTGCATGACAGTATCTAGTTCATGCCTGCGTCTAGTTCATGCCAGTGTCTAGTGTATGCCAGTGTCTAATTCATGCCTGCATCTAGTGTATGCCAGTATCTAGTTCATGCCTGCGTCTAGTGTATGCCAGTATCTAGTTCATGCCAATGTCTAGTGCATGCCAGTATCTAGTTCATGCTAGTGTCTAGAGCATGCCAGTGTCTAGTGCATGCCAGTGTCTAGTACGTGCCTGTGTCTAGTGCATGCCAGGGCCTAGTACATTTAGTGTCAAGTGCTTTTCTGCGAATAATGCACTCCAGTGCCTAATGCAACGCTTCCAAATGTCCAATGCTACCCGATGTCCCTATGCAACCTAATGTCCCCATGCTGCCCTAGTGCCCCCATGCTGCCCTAGTGCCCCTATGCTACCCAATGTCCCCATGCTACCCAATGTCCCTATGCTACCCAATGTCCCCATGCTACCCAATGTCCCCATGCTACCCAATGTCCCCATGCTACCCAATGCCCCTATGCTACCCCATGTCCCCTTGCCACACAAATTTCCATGCTACCCAATGTCTCACGCTTCCCATCGTGACAAACATCTGCAGTGCTCCTGCTTGAGCTCTGGAGTATTTTTCTTCAATCAAGAAAATGTTCCTTTTCATTTCATATTTTTGAGTACTTATCGTAGGCCGCTAACGCATGGAGGTGTACTTGAGAATTTTGCCACAGTTACCTTTATAGGGCTCTCACATGCTGAGTAAATCTATATGACTAAATTCGAACATCAAAAGGTCACAGTTTTTTCAGCTGTGCTCTTTTAGGCCGTAGTGCAACCGTTCCTTCGTTTTGTAATCTGGTCGACAACATTCTGTTGCTGCCGAATCCTTAACCCGAGATCTCGAAATTCTTGATTCTCAGGTTTTCATTCCAACGATCGTTTTTTGGTACTGTTTGAAATCCTGGATTCTCAGGATTGTTTGGCGACGAATTCTTCGTGTGATAACAATATTTATGATTCAGGAATGAATTTGCCCTGAATTAAAATTTAACTTAACGACAGTCGTCAGTGAATCTACCTGTATCGCGTATCTTGCTGTCTATTTCATACCTTGCCCAAGTAAGTAAGGCCCTACTCAGCTAGTGGGGTGAATTTTGATAGTCTGTCTATTTACTGGTAATCAAAAGTCTGTAAATTTAGAATAAATTACCTCGTAAGGTCGATTTCAAACACAGCAAATTCACTAACCTGGACGGCTCTACTTCATCACCCCACCCAGATCTTATAACTCCCTCATCGGTGATCCTTGGCTCTATACGAACATTCTGTGTCACGTTCCTTCCTTTATTCATTGCTGTCGTAAAAATTGGAAGCTTCGACTCAAATATCTTGCACTCCTATAAATCTTGGTTCACTCATGAAAAGAGCCAATGTGTATCAAGCCGGTGCTACATAATTCGTTATTCTTATATTCATAAATAGCTTTGCGCACCCACCGAGCAATGTGACGTTTTATTTTACACGAGTAGCAAGAAAGCTCGGTCCCTCGGTCGATTTGGAAAACTTTTGTGACATCCATTCACTTATTTTTATCTGAAGCAGTACTTCTTTTAATAGAATTATTTACAGAGTAATTCGAGGGAACTTGTCGTTCAGCACTTGTTCAAAACTTATTATTTTTCTATATCTGAACCTCTTGCGGGTCAAAATATGTACATGTATCTAAATAAAACCGCTGTGAAGTCATTCGAAAGTCGTATTCAAACTTCCGTACGCGATGAGCGAAGTATCGAACTTGTACCTAGTGTGACGCAGGATTTCCCTTCCATTATCCGCTAGTCTGTGGAATTTTGTTTGGAAGTCTTAATTTGAACCTTGACTCAAGTTCAAGGAGTTCGTGTTTCGAAGTGTCCTAAGCCTTTCTCCTAACTTCAGTTAGGTATGCCTGCATCTCTGTGCGAAGGCAACAAATGTTGGTTTTTCAACGAGTCTGCTGCATAACTCGGTAGAAAATTTAAACTTACGGAAATACATTTTTTAGGCGTCCAGGCTGTCGCCAGCTGTAAAATCAAACGAGACTCGTAATGGTACGTAATCTACCTACGGCCAAACTAAAAATTACAGGCAATTACTTTGCCGGGAACTCGAAGAATTCCATCCACGCCTTCAGTTTTTCAGTGAGGTAATTAATTAATTCTTGCCATATCGCTGCTCGGCCTAACTCACACAAGACCCCACAAAGTCCTAACTCACACAAGACCCCACAATGTCCTAACTCACACAAGACCCCACTAAGTCCTGACTCCCACAAGACCCCACTAAGTCCTAACTCACACAAGACCCCACAAAGTCCTAACTC
>VOMN01047478.1:0-37451 GCA_014899125.1 Orchestia grillus | reverse complement strand
TTTATGAAAGTACGCATTGCTCTTAAGGTAGACTCATTTATTCTACGGTATCGATAAGTTTGAACCTGCATCTCATTGCCCGCAGTGAATATGTTCTTTCTAACCAAAAACACCGGGAAATAGGCGAATAAACCGAAATTTAGTATTCATGAAGAAAAATCAGTTGGATCTGTTATGAATAAATTCTCAATTACTGAGGCAGAGTCTGACGAGACGCGTGTAGGGCTTAGAGATTAATGAAAGAATTATGTTTGTCATACGTTATTTCGGTCGATAGATTGAATTTCTCAGATGCCAATTTTACATAATGTTATTTTTAAGTTGAGAATATTCATGTGCACAACATTTTTTTTTTTAATTTTATTTGATTCGTAACATAATTTTTGAACCTTTTGTACATAGCTGAAATTATTTTCCCTCGTGAAGTAATGCAAGGTATCAATGAGTTGTATTCGAGTGTATAAGAATTGTATTCGAAAGAATTGCATTCGAAAGAATTGTATTCGAGTGTATAAGATTCAATAAATTGGAGTTTGGTTTGTAGGTTTCAGCATTGACCCAATCGTAGTTAAAGTAAACGCAAACTATAATTTCGCTATATGGTGACTTATTAAACAGTGATAGAGTACGGTTTGGTTCATTCAAGAAAAATAACTGACACGATGAAGGGGATGTACATATATAAATGAAGCGAGATACAGTGCGAATGCAGGATACAGATTAGATGTTCCTCAAAATCTACTTAAATACTCGTAAGTGGCTACAACGCAGCAGCAAGCACACCAAGCAAGAAGAGCTGCAGGCCGCGCAGGTATCGTAAATGTCAGCACGAGGAAAAAATTCAACCAAGAGAGAGAAGTTGAAGTTTCAGTACATTTTAGATGGCCGTTGTAAAATAAACCGCATAACCAAACTAAAAATTTACCAGTGACCCAAAAATTGACACTGCCTCAACCATCAAGCATCTTGCATACAAATTTGCCTCTTACATTAACAAGACACAACTCTTTGCTTCCTCAAAATAACAATGGATATGCAATAATTACTGAATCATTACTTTTTGAACGAGTTCTTCCATTGAATAACGAGTACACACAAAAGTGTCACAGCTTGAAGAGACACCGCCACCTTGCAGGGATAAGCCAACAATCCACAGCGTTCACCGAGCGCAAACTGTCGCAAGCGTTAACGTTATGCAAATACCACAGAGGCACGAATTACCTAGACTAACACTAACGCTAAACATATGGAAAAACATACGGCCGCTCAACTAATGCAGGCAATCGCGCGCTTTCAAATTATTACTACGACAATACCACGAGCTCAAACTTCATTAACACTAGAATTCAACCTACAGCAACAGTCATTAGAACAATGACGATGTGTAGACGACATTCACACGACGGTCTGTAGATTGAATTTCGCAGGTACCAAGTTTTCTTAATGTCATTTTTAAGTCCAGAAAATTTCACTGTGCACCAAATGTACATCGAAATTCATTGATGAGCAACTGCGGAATTTACCGAGACAATCGCGGACGCTCAAATCACCTAAGGGGAAATCGGAAGCGGCAGAGTACACACACGCGCTTCACCTTCAGAGAAAATTTCAGGTCGTAACATTACAAGACGAACACGAAAGATGTACTACACAACTATTACATCCTCGACCGTGTCCGCATAAGCGCGAGATGTGAATGCTCAACACTCCTCGCACGCCGCACAGTAATAACGCCCCAAGTACTGAGACCGTCGTCGCATACCAAGGAACGATCTTCAAGATTTAATCATAACCACTTAAAAGGAAAGCACATGGACTCAAACGCTTCAAGCACGCAGACAGAAATCGTGGCAAAAACAATGATGAGTCGTAAATAAACGAAGCAATTACACGTGCTCAAAATCCTCATGTAACAAAATAAACAGTAAATTTTTTGAATAATAAAAATTGTATCAGCAAATTAATTTATTTTCAATTGTACCATCTAACAATCCACAGCACTTAAATCGAATAAAAGAACACACACCAAGCCCCAGAACAGCAGAGTTTTCCGATTTCTGAGCCTTGAGCAAAAGGAACGTGAACAAAACGTGAACCCCGTTCACGTTGAACAAAAGGAACGTGACATTTAAGTCGAATACTTTCGTTATTCTGGTTGAGTGATGAGCAAAAGCTACAAACAAGCTAACAAAAATTTCTGCCTGTGCATAAAGCTAACGAATCCTTCATGGATCTCACAAGTGATGCAAAGCGAATATGTATGTATATATTCGAGCAAACGTTACAAACAAGCTAATGGCAATTTTTGCCAGTGCATAAAACTAACGAATAGGTAAGTCACAAGTGATACAAAGTGAATATGCTATTCCTCTTTTGATTCACGCGAGTATTATAACAATGTTAAAAATGCACTGATCAAGGAAACAACGATATGAAAAAGAATGCGACTTTCATAGACCACAGCATTGTTCACCCCCATGAATTGCAACTAAGAAAAACGAAAGTAAACTGCGATAATTTATATCCAAATACATTCAAACGATTAATAAGCGAAAATATTTTTAGTTTCATGTACATGTTCTGAGGCGTATTTAAAATACTTATAACAAGTCAGCTCCCGTTTAGACCGATTTCCTGCTTCGTAAAATCTCTCAGCTAAAATATTTTTTCCAGTTTTCTAAAAAGGACGATATTTAAACTTCTTGCGCCAGAGTATAAAAGTTTATATATACCAGTATTCACAACAAAACTCAAATAGGCTATAAAGGCTAAGGAAAAGAGGAAATGATTGTTGACTCACTCTACGCGAAATAGAAGACTTGGGTGATAAATGTATAAATTTTGCATGCATTGACCTGGATTGCGGAGTCGGAATGTTCGATTCCTAGTATTATTTGGATTCGGCCTCATAAGAATCCTTGGATTTCTACTCCGACTTCAGACTCCTCAACGCTACAAAAATTAGATCACACTGTCCACGAGGGTAAAGTGACCTGCTGAAATGATTTCAATTAAAATATTTCGTCTTCGACATTTGACACAGGTAATAAATTTTTGAATTAATAAATTCATCTAATTATTATTTCTAACTTAAAAACACACTCGAATAACAATGATTTCCTAACACAGCATACTGAAACATTATAAGATAACGATACTGCGCAAACCAAATTCTAAATAACTCTGCAAATGGTGTATACCATGTAGTTGCTATAAACTCTTCAATTTCTGACGATTTATACGTTTTCATAACAAGAATGATGAAAATTGTAAAATTGTATCAAGTTTTAACGTAGAAATAATGCCTACGCCAAGCTATTCACACTTGAATTACACCTCTGACCCAAACCATTCTTACTGAAAGATAGTTTGTGCAGCTAGTGTTTGGGTTGATGATTATTTTCAGTTTCAAAATTCATCCAAAATTTTTACGGGTATAATGTAAGATTATATATTACCTGCGTCAACTGCAGCAAAATCTGAAAGATTTGTTAACACTTCTTGCGTATGTATATTTGAATAAAATAATAAGTTGATAACTCGGTGACAATTTGCATCTACAAAGATTGCATGCACTTTAAATATGTATCTAAGAATCGATGAATTATTCAATATCCTAAATTGAAAGAATGTAAATTAGATTATGATAGTTTGTCCGTAGCAACGGAGATAAGCAAGTTTCTCCGACATCGCAGCCCTTTAGTCTGTCCTGGTGATTCTTAGAGCTGAATGCAGACGTTCAGCACTCATTTGAGTTAGTGGAGGCGCTGCAGGCAAGAGATGTTGATGTTCAACACTCTTCACTATGGCGGGATGTTGATTAACGTCTTCAGGTGCAGGGTACGCGCTCCGTTCTTGAGTGAGGCTAGGGATCCACTCGCTGCTGCGCTGGCGGGTTTTCGTGGAACCACGGAGTGCTTCCCCTAGGAAAGGAAGCCTAAGCCCCGCATTCCCCACAACAGTCACGCATCAGTAATTTTAAGGCCCAATGTTGAGCTCACTGTCAACTCTGTTAGAATAGTTTCTTCTTTTCTTCAGCTTTATGAACATCTACAGAAACTTTAATTTTGATCTGTTTCTCCTAATTTTCATGGAGATCATGCTAGCAATTTAATTTATTTAGCCCTTAATTATAAAACATAACTATTAGACTGGATTTCAGGAGTCCGACCTCGACTCCGACACCACCTAACACCTTCAATTCGAAATGAATCCAACTCAGCAACCCTGGTGATTTAATATTCAAACCCCTTCGGAAGCATCAAAAGCTTTTTGCAGAACTGACAACGTTCATAAATACAAAACTAAATCGTCGGTACACTTCAAATCGATTTACACGTACATGTATGATATATGCGAGCAGCTCGGTAGCAAACAACTAATGGGAAACTTTGCAAAAGCAACCGTGTTCGCGCTTTCCTATGCAACGGTAAGAATCAGGTGCAGAGTTAATAGTCAAAACAGGATGGTGATTAATACCGCACAGCTCGTGAGTTCTTAGGAGTGCCGTGATTATGACGGTGCGAGCGAGCTAGAGATTCGAGCTGAGACTTCTCGTCTCAGCTATCACGTGAACACATCAACGACGCAGCAACAACAAGACACATTTGCAGAAACTCAAGGCTGCAATTGGCCTATATGTTTCGTGTGCACTCGAGAGTGAAATTGATTACACTTCTTTTTTTAATTTAACAATGGAATAAAATTGTTCCAATCCAGTTTTCTCGTTGAAAAACTCGTGAAACAGCTCTTCAATTCCTTCAAATTTACTCATGTTGAACGATCCATTATATTAGGGGAGTAAGTGAATGCATAAATGTTTGGTATATGTAGGGAGGATCGTTATCATCGTTAACATGATTCAATTTCCTCTGATCAACTATTTGAAAGCTTTTGATTTGCAAGTGGCATCTAGAAGTCTGAACGTATTTAGCAAAAACTCGGGACTCGTAAACACGTGTCCTAACTGATCATTAGATGCATCACCACTGACACTATTGCAAAATGAACAGTTCAGGCATTAAAACAAACACAAAAACACGCGGTTATAGAATCTACAGCATTACACTCACACTCGCGGTCCTTTTCTCATGTCGGATCAAACACACCAGAGTAACACCAAAATATAAGAAATGAACGAAATCATCACGCGACCGTTCCTTGAATTTCTAGGAAGAATTTCTAACGCCCCGACCTTGGTCCCGCTGGTGTACCCCTTTTTGGGAATAACCGGTTTAATCTTTCTTTCTTTCTTTACACTCCACCCTCGCCCGCACCCAAGACCTTCAGTACACGAAGCAAGCTTGCTATCACTTGCGCTTCAGTCCCTCACAAAAAAACTTGACATCCAGTCATTTACAAGCCAACTTGAGCCTTCGGAAATTTCCTATGACACAGGTGGATGAGTGAAAGCTAAAATGCGCCGCGCCAACCAGCGTTCCAAAACATGAACGCTTCGCCAACGCCGGGATCAAGCTTGCGTGTAGAGACCGTTCTTTAACCATCTGAATGCTTTGCATGCATGTCTTGCTAGATTATCCCTACTTTAGTAGATTGTATGTACAATTAATACATTTGTGACCATGTTTAGCGAATTCATAAAATCCTATCGTACTTTAAAATGATTATAAGCATTTGTAACAATTTAAAAGTTAAAAGCATGTTCTGTGACGTTGTCTACCACAGAGTATAAGAATCATTTTCTACCCTATGAAAAGCATATGCTTCAACACAATGAAGCTATTGCATTCAGATTTAGCTGTACGACATTTATCATAGATGGACATCAGCCTCTGGTAGAAAATTTTACGTCAAGCATTCAAGTCAGAACCTTTTAATTACATCGTTTCAAATATAACTTCAATAAATTACTGTTTTGCTTGGCTTGCAAGTTCATCAAAAACTTAGAAGCGAAAATTATTCCTACAAAATATATCACATTTATCAAGCTCCATCATTGGTTCCATAAAATGAATCGTCTGCAAAACGTGGCAACTCAAACAATTAGTGAAAATGTTCACTATTCCCTTCGATACGTTTTACTCACATGAATATATTCAATAGAACTGATGATAGAGCTAGACTCCGCGATACGTGTTTCAAATAACTCTGATCTACGATCTTGATATGTTCTTCACCTTTAAGTTTTTAGCTAAACATTTTGGTCGTACCGTGAAATCTTTGCTTAATGTAGTTTTATTGTGCACAGCAACGAAAATTTGTCATCAACAAGCTTACATCCATGGACAAAAAAAGCCTCAAATTTCGCATTTATGACAAAAATTTTGCTGGCATGTCTTGCCTCGCGAACAAAGTTCATTGAAAAGATTTTGTGGAAACTTCTTTGACTTCATAGACACCTGACTCGGCAAACACCTGGAGCAGAACTTGAAAGTCTCACTTTATAAAATAGAAAATACACACTCCGACGACACAAAACATTGAACCAGAACAAAAAATTGCTAAAGTTAAGCATCTACTTTATTTAATACATTATCTACTATCAATCCATTAATGCATAGTGGACGTTTTTATGAACACTTGATAATGATAATAATATTGCATAAGGACAATCGTAACAGAAGGTAATGAACATATTTATTGATTACAAAATTCCTCTACGTTTCTGCGTTGAAATAACTTCTGCATGAAATGTAAAAGTGACATAAAATTTACTTATTTCTTAATTTCAATTTCAGGTACCTAGTGAGTTTCACCCGCACCATTTACGGAATCGGATTTATTTCAGGGACTGGACAATAATTTTTTAATCGAATGTTATATCTGATGAAAATGATCTTCCAACGACTAGTTTCTAAAAAATTACCGAGATATTTTGAGAATTAAACTTTATGCGTTAATGAGTTTTAAAACCAGTCACAGTAAAATGTCTTCGTTTCCTAAGATCCACATCGTAAACTAAGATACTCCATTTCAGCAGTAGGCCTCGTTTCGAAGCGACCACTCCAGTAAAATACAGCAAAAGCGAAGTTTACGAATAAGGCCAGAAAGCTCAGGGAATGACGGTAGGCTGTTTGTGGTCAGGGAGCTCATGAAAACACACCAGAATACTTGCGGTCGGGAAGCTCATGAAAAGCGAACAAAACCTTGGTCATTTAAAGGCGAATCCAAGCACGAGTTCGCGGATTAATAAATGCTAAAGAGGTTGAATGCTCCAGGAAACAGTCAAGAGGTCAGTGAGGAAACTCGCTGCTCAAATGAAAGTTTTGCCGACGACCATTTCAAGGACGAGGCAAATCTATGGGACGAAATTTGCGGGCCTTAGAGAAATCTGTGCCATCAGCCATCCAAAACTCTAAGAACGCACACCATGCACATTACGAAATATTTTTATGCATCTGACATTCGCAGACGGTATTGGCAGAATTAAAGCACAGCATAACAAGTTAGTTAATGAACAATATTTAACAATTTCTTTTAAAATGTTGGCAGCCTCTAGTTAAAGTTCAATGAAGTGCAACGATGGAGAGTTATGCAATAAGAACTGTTAGAAATATCATTCACACATATGATTCATCACTTAAGACCAACTTGGTTAATTACTCATCTAAAATTTATCGGCATTTTTCATTGAGGCCAGTCAGAAAATACATCCCAATTATTTCGGCTGGTTTGCCTGCACTGTCTAATAGAATATGATGTGCCGTATAACTGCAGGTATACACTCTATTGCGTCCTACGGGATTCGGACACCTTTCGACCGCCGTATACGTCTCGCTTATTCAAAGGCTTTTGGTCAAGTTTTAGAATTTAAAGTGAAATAATACGAGTATTTTCACGATTGATAACGATTGTCTAACTGAATATACATCTTTCAGTAGTATCTCCATTGCAGTAGGATAATATATTTTTCTTCAAGTATCAATACATTCAGGATCAGAAGTGCGCTGAAGCGTAATTACTAACATGAGATTGTAACTTCAAATAAGCTCCCTGA
The DNA here is from genome assembly GCA_014899125.1 of Orchestia grillus. Lineage (NCBI taxonomy): Eukaryota > Metazoa > Arthropoda > Malacostraca > Amphipoda > Talitridae > Orchestia > Orchestia grillus. Next base: position 29,494 of record VOMN01047478.1, on the reverse strand, counting down.
ATAAATAATTAGTCACTTATTGTCTTGGGAACTCCAAAGTGTAATTTTTCGAGCTCTTTTTGAGGATAACAACTACTGGGTGTATAGGGTTAGAACTGTCATTAATTGGCTTGACAGTCATTCAGGATATCAGATATTTAGCTTGGCCAGCTAAGTCCCCGACAATTGAAAATTTGTGGAACCACCTAGAACAACGTCGAAAAGATCGTCCACGTACTGTGGCAGCACAACGAGATCAGTTATGCAAGAGTAGTTCAAAATCGACCTGCTTTACATTAGGACACTGGTAAACTCTATACAGCGCAGAACTGCTGTCATTATTCGCACTCGTGGAGGTCCTACACTATATTAGTAACAGGTGATTAATTTTTTCTCCAGGGAACATAGTTGCACGAAAGAGCTCGACTAAAATTTTCCAATAGCTTATCAACAAAAGACACATACATGATAGACTCTAAAACTCTCGACATCAAAATACAGGCACACTAGAATTCCCCATCGCAAAACTATACGACCAAATTTTACCCAGAAAATACTGCAACAAACGAAGCGCCTATGCAGGTCTTCTGGCCACGCTCGTCCCGGCCGTGGGACAGTTTTTCCCCGGACAGTAAATGGGTTACATGCGGTCTCCACCTCCACAAACTGCCCCACATAGCTCGCTCTCACAGACTTTTTCACACCAGCACTTAAAACAAATCAACACACATTATGGTATTTACAAAAAGAGAGAGCGCACAAGGGCACACGCTGACCCTAACGAAACAACACAACCAGCGAGAAATCACTGGTTGCTTAATGTTTTTGAAATAGGAAGGCGAGTTTTTAGGTAGCATTCTTCCACTTTACAGGAGCCACACGTCACCAAGACGGTGGCGTGCAGGCCTCGTTCCTAAGCGAGCGATCGATACTGAAGTTCGTTACCTGCACAGCTTTCGCGCAGCTGGACACAAGGTAGGCTAAAATAACGACATGGTTTTAAATCAAGCCTCAATTATTTTCGAATAAGAACGAGTAGGAATTAAACAATTTAAGAACTCTTACAGTTTCAACTACGAAAAGGCATGCCAGCAAAAGGTGTAACTTCAAAATAACTAACAAAGTATAAATGAAATATCGTTCTAATTACACTACAAAAATAGTAATTAACACTTTTAAAGACGCAAAATTTTATTCCAAAAATGCTCACTGAATGTATAAAAGCAGCAGACTCATATTGAACGTTAGTAAACTTAATTCCTATTATTTCACCCACAAACCTGCAAGTCTGCATACATTTCCCAATATACGCTCAGAAATAAAGGAATTTCGATTTAAGACCCCCACTCATAATACGGATAATCTGCATGACTCTAATTTGACTCGCAGAAGTTTCACATTAATTCAAACTTGCAAAATATCGTGAATTTACACAGAGAAATAGCATGCAGGACCATTCATAGAACGCAGTTGGATCTTTTCTGGAACTGGCGCTTATCCTTGTTGGACTATAAAGGCAGGAATTGGCACGTGTCGAACGCGTCCAAGCAAAACAAAAACACGGCAGTGAACTTCCGCAGTTGAGAATGAGTAGCAAATCTACCACCTTAGCATGGATACTTAGCATGCTGAAATTCTGAGCCTCAAACGCGACTAAACTCAGACAACAAGACGCTAAATCAAAGTAACGTATTGATATGGCATATTTTCTAAAATCAAACAATCAAGTTTCTAATGCGCTACTGTTTACGCACATCCAATCGTGCAGGTCTTACGGTAATGTCGGTAGAAGCTTAGTTTTACTCGCGCTGCGCGAAAAGCGTTCTTTTACATTGTTAAAATTTAAGTTAAACACCAGCTGTTTTCAACACTGTTCCAAAACTAAGCATAAAACCATAGAAATACAACCGCAGTATTTTAAAATGCTTTAATATTCGAAAAAGGAAATAGTTCATACAGTTTTCCATGGACTGTGACTTTTTCTAAATCAAACACAATTGCTTGTTTCTTTGTTCCAAACGTACTATAGAAACATATTGTACTCATAATTCTAAAACCTTTCAAGAATTTCTGAATATTTTGTACGTAAACAAATGTGCATGCAGTTCAACTCATATTATAAAGTTTAATATACTGTTCGGAAACATACTTTTGAAGGATATGTTTTTGTAGCGTTATTCTTTTGCCTTAAATGAGTATTATTATGCTTCGTTTCCAGTCGTACAAACATTTCAATTTCGAACATTTCAATTTCGCTCGTACCGTACTACGTTCATTCTCGATTAGGACAATCAGGACACCAGAAAGAGGTGACACAACAGCTTTTCCCTGAGGCAAGTTAACCTGGATGCCGAACTGGGCGGTCTGCGTGGTGGCGGTGCGGTCACAGCGGAGAGATAGCGTGACAAAGGAGCGTCCAGTCTGGGTCTGGACGGTTATATTCGAGGGAGGGATGCAGACTGGTGTGCAGCATCACGTGCTCAATAATTGTACATCCGAGCCAGCCAAGGATAAACAGACATCAACAAAGGCTAAACGCAAGGATATACGTAGAGAATTTTAACAGAAAGAACGCCCGAGTTAGCCCGCTGAATCAATATTATAGTGAGCACAAGGGTTTTATACATGCATGAATTCATTTAAGAATTTCGAAAGAGCGTAAGAAAGAGGGAAATGAATCAAGACACAAAAGGAAAACTCAAGAATCAAGGTAAAAAAATCACAAAAAAGCAAAAAAAGAACACAGGCACCTGACGCAAGATATAATTATTAACAGAAACTTGTCACAAGTCAGAGCCCAAGCGTTCAGCACGAAAGTGAAAGTAAGGTGACTAAAGAGTTTGAAAAAAAAGTTAGCAACCGGAAAGCTCAAGAAATCAACACAAGTATATAGACAAGGGAGAGTACACGAATACACGAATTACGGCAGGAGAGAGTAATGGACTCACTATAGTAATTAAACGCAAGGGATTAATGGATTCAATATACGAATTAGTGCAAAACAGAGTAATGGGCTCAATCAATAGCATAACCCAGGCGAGGGAGAGTGACGAGCTGAGCACACGAATGATGGCAAGGGAGAACACAATAGTTCGATACTGCCGCTGTCATGACTACGACGCTCGGCACCGGGACTGCGGGGCTGCGGTGCCCTGAGGGTGAAGCAGCGTCTGCACTATCAAACTCTCCGTCAATCACGAACACACCAAAACGTAAACAAAAACACGAACTCTTGTGAATCGAGTCCAGACAGTATTTCGGCCGCATGAAACTAACTGTACGAGTGCAGAATGTAAACAAACAACGCTGTCAAATATTCATCAGCACACTTAATACATAAACAAGCGACTGTTCGCTGTTTTTAAGAAAGTTTGTGTTCTGAGTTTTCCAACTCGTTGGAACACAAACACACCAAATTTTGCCTGTGCGCAAGGTGTGTTCGTGTCCGCGGAGAGATTATAAAAACACAAAATTCGCTTCCAAGATTGATAGTGTGGACGGGCCCTCACACGCAGTTTCCCACTGCTGCTGTCATAGCGCAGCCCTGCACACCCCCACACACGTTCACTAGAGCAGCCAAACTCGCTTCAACAGCAACTTGATTTATTTCACAACAAACCTCAAATGTCAAGAAAAAAAAGGTACTCCACACAATTTTGCATAATCACCATTCAATTTGAGCCAACGCTTCAGAGAATAATCTCGCTTACAGCGCTGGGAAGAGATGAGGTGGCACAAAAATCTAGCATGAAACACTCCTGGCTTCCTGATTAACTTTATCGTCGTAAAGAAGCGAAATGGTCACTATTGATACAAGTACACAGTTTAACCGTGTGTACAACGAGACTAAGAACTTCTCACAAATGCTCTATATACTCAGGCACTCCAAGCAGAAGAACAAACGTGGTGGGAAAGAAGTAAGTCGCCGAGAGAAGTTCTCATTTAACTTCCGTTGAATTTGCTCCCCCATCGCAGACCAGTGGCAAGTGTCACTCTGACCATATTGATCTTTGAGTCGTACTCTACTGAGCCGTACCTATTATTGGCCAGCTGTTAACCCTTCGTACCACAGGGACACGTCGGTCCCGGCTTAAAATTTTCTATGCTAGAATACTATCACCACTTTTTGAGCTAGGAGACTATCGGAACACCAGTAGAACATCGACCAAGCAATACTCCGACATTGTATAAGTCTTAGTGAACCACAAACGACATAATTCACCAGGTTTTAATCAACTTGAACAACCACTTAGGTCTCGAAAATCCAAGTTGTCATCAATATTTTAAGTCTACTTGCTGGTCAAAATGTGGCTTAGCCAACTATAGAATACGATTATACGAGGACAATTGGATCAGGTACGGATGATAGGGCAACCTACCGCAACACATGACTGCAATGCTCGAGAAAAATGGAGGATGTAACGACTTTTGACTTTTAGAACAGGTCGTTGTTGAGAAAATAAATGACATATAAATACACATTCGTCAGGATTACAGGCGGATTTGTAATTTTTTCTTAGCATACCTGTTGGAATTTTGCCCATATTAAAAGAGACTGCGAAGAAATACTTTCACATTCTCATGGCCAACGATGATGAGTACTGTCAGTTGTGTGAATCTTACAGAGCAGCCAGCAAACTAACACTTTGAAATCCTTCGTTTCTTCCTATTCCCTTTACTGTAGAATACAAAACATCGGATAATGAACGCTGCAAGTTTACCCGCGCCAAAAAACAGCCGGTGACAAATTATGCAGTCTGCTCAGACTCGCTTCATTAAGAGTGCGACAGCGTGAGACACCTCGAAGAAAATGCCTCAAATTCAACCTATCGTCAACGGAAAGGGCTGTAAATATCCCACTATATACTAACACAGTAACTGGTTGGTGGGTCCGTCTTTCTGTCACGCTGTTAGGGATTTAGATAGGAGAAAATTCCCCGGTCTGTATTCCTACACCAATAGCGAGAATAAAAAAAATTATTCCATGTCAGAGTTACCGTAAATAAGGGGGGCATTTTACGAATTTAACATAATTTATCCCACCATTATTGGTGGGGCGCATCTACTACTAGAAATGAGATAAGACGATTAGCAATCCCAACATAAGCGTTGAGAGCATGAATGATTGAACAAAAAGATAATGGAAAGGGAAACTGAGAACAATATTGACGCTAGTAGTAATAACAAGACGTCGCGCACGCGCACCCACAAGCACAATATTCGCAAGAGCAAGCAGTTGCAGTCGCACTCGCCAGTGAAAGGGGCAGAGATCGCACTCAACAGCAAACGGAAACAGAGGTGAACGTTTGGCGCAACATGGCGATGATTGGCAGCAAAACGCACGAGAAAGTCACGGTAAGCCAAATGTAGGTAAGCGGCACACCGTCAGACATGAATGTGCGATGAGGATTCATAGTAGCTTTGCGTTTTTAGGCTGCTAATACACTTAGGATGTAAGCCCCGAGTGACAAATTAAAACAAACTTGAAAGAAAACACACAACCACTCGATAGCTAGACGTACAAATGTACAAATATAAGCCAGTTCGTGAAGAGCAGTATGAGATAAACTTGAGTAATACTCTCAACGATGAAATAGTTTATTAAAAACTGTTGTCAAGAAATTTTTTCAAGAGTTGCCAAGTCTCGCCTGCAACGCTAGTTCGTCATGTGTCGCCACAAATCCTCAATTAACTGCGGTGAGGGCAAAAAGAAATTTTTAAACCTAAATTCGAACAAATAATCATTCAACAAGACACTTTATGCGGAAGTAAAACAAACAAGATACAATAAAATTAAATAGTGACAAACTAAAAAATCCGACAAAAAACCGCCGTATTAGGCGTGACTTTTTAATAATACGAAACTAAGCACAGCGGAAAAAATATTTAACTTCCTTGGAACTCAAGATAAAACCTTTTCAAGCACTTGTTTGACATCCTCGTCTGAAAGTAAAAACGAAATTTCTCATTTATTCGCACTGCACACTCGAATCAGTAAGTAGTGCACTGGCAATATGAACATCGTGCTAAATTATTTGAGAATCCCAAGTATAATCGAAATGTTAACTTTAACCTCATAAGCATAATAAATTTGATGATAGGGAATAAATGAGCCAAGTATAACAACAGGATCAAAACAACCCAGAAAAGAAGCATTAACAGCAGATATCCATCGTGCAATAATATGCGGGTTGATATTCTTCAGTAAGCTATGTTACAATAATAAGCCAGAAATTATCTCCACTCACGCCACTATACTTTCATATTTATATACTGTCTTCCACTTACGAGTATCAAAAAATATTTTATTATTGGAGTCACGTGATCGAAGCTCAGACTGCTAGTGCGTTATCATCTTGATGCAGCGTAAACATGGCCGTCCAGAAGCTGCATGCAAAACAAACACATAATAATGAACGATTTCCTCGGTGCGTCAAGATGTCAAGTCAGGGTTAACCAGCCTGCAGATCGCACAAGTGTCGAAAACATTACTCGAGGGGAGTTGGGCGGTCTCATTCGGCGCTCTAATATACTGAAACTTTCAATTGGGGTTGGTAGGGTGCTAGGAACCCCAACAGCCCATCTCTTGCACCGTCCGATTTTCATGTCCTTGAACCATTCAAACATACATTGCTAGTTTATTTAGTTTCACACCAAGAAGATGTGCTAAATAGCAATAGTTGACCTTTTGGAAGGATTGCTTGATACCCTACATCTAAACACGGGAGCCAATTCAGAAAAAAAAACTGCACGCTTCTTCAACTCCCGTTTTGAGTCATGAAATGGAATGATAAATTGGATAATAATTTTAGACTTTCCCTCGTCATATCACCTAAAATTAGCCGTCTAAAATGTGTCAGCATCATGACGCTCAGTGTCAGCATGAAATCTGCAATACTTGCACCTTGCAGCATTAAAACTTTATCGTTTGAGTTGAATAATACTCCAGAAGTCCACGTAATCGAAGAAAAATCAGATAATTCACACTTATGGTGGAGGAATAGTTTTGGCCGTAGGATGAAATGTTAAGGGTAATAGTGATACAGATATACATACATACAGTACATAACACTGAAAAGCTATTTCAAAAACCTGTACCATTTGTATATGTACCCATAATAACCAAACATGAATGAATACGATGTGGAAAGCGACAAAGCTGAGAAAATTATAAAAAAAATAACTGAATGACCTTTCTCCTACGCAGCTACCACCTTGAGATCAGGCAAAAATGCAAGCGTACGACTTAGATCGTATACTCATGAACGAACGTTCACCATATTAGGCGCCGTGAATAACTCAAAACCTGGACTTGAAATGTACTCACAGCTTTAAATCTTTGTCTTTTTTCCTAAATACCCATCCGACGACGATACGCAAGAAGAAAAAAGCTCAGGCAACCGCGAACCTCCTACGCATCTTCACACATTCATCTTTTCACATACGCTTCATACATCTCAACAACGGAAAATTAGAAAGCATTAGGATCACAATCGTGCTTTCATCCAGCTGAAACAACGAGTCTAAAAAAATTTCATTCGCTCGATTTGACAGAAGAATAAATCGCATCGTTCCAAAACTCAAAGCATGCAGAAGGAATGGAGTAGGTAAAATTAACCAGCCTAGGATGGATGACACACTCACAGACGCGTGGGTCTGTGGCGCCTGTGGAAGTCGTTTGAAGCAGCAACAGCCTTGACACAGCGTCGTGTAGTCGGCCGCACGTACCTCACCCGTAGAGCACGAATTATGAAGCAATTATTGATTGAGTAAGAGAAAAGCAGTCAATTCTGAGCAGAGCACCACAAAAAAGCACCATAGATGGGCTTGATTTATAATCGGGAAGTTTAACATCGGTGCCGAAGCGAAGGCAATCAGGGCTCGCCCCGTTCAACGCGTCGGAAAACAGAGGCCGGCATAAAAAATTACCTAACGCACCTCACAAAAACGATGTGCTGTTCAATGCTATAATAAATGCCATTATTGGAAATAGCACAAAGCTTAACGTTCAGGCTGGAATTCATAATTCTGCTAACAACGTGTACGGGAACAAACCTTTTCCTAGAAACGTGTGGGAAAAACCCGCAAAGAAAATATCCAGGGGTGAATTAAGCTCAATTAACAAGTCCCTAAGAATTGGGATAGTGAAGAGATGTGAAAGAATGACTTTATAACGCTGGCAATCACGTGGAAAGATCAGTTCGTCCCAAGCAATCACGTGAGGCGAGTTTCGAACAGGCATTTGTAAAAATTTATGTCATCGTTTGCAAAAGAAAAAAATTGAAAAATTCCCCAAAACAAAATTCATGACAGAGCTTCTGACAGGTAATACGTACTTACTCATCAATATCATTCACTCACATATCAAAATTACAAAACAGAATTCAGTGAGAGAAACTGTGAAGAGATCCCGTTTTTTCTTGGTCAGTTGAGCTCCAACAGACGAAACAAATTTTTCTATTTACACATTAATAACTAGTAGTGACACTCTCTGCCAGGTGGGGGCAACAAACAGAGACGGCGGCACCCGCCACAGAGCCAGGCCACACGCACCCCACGCCCCCCAGCGGGGCGCTAACTCAGCTCGGACGGTTGCGACTGCCCCCGATTGGCCCAAAGCACTCCTTCAAAATCAGAGGTTAGGTTGCGGGCACCTTCCTCGCCGAAGACTTCTCCTCGCACAAATTCAGTTAAAAACCAGGAGCAAAGTTTAAATAAAAATTTAGAAAGTTTAGAGCCTGAATTGTTCTTAAACTACCGAAACAGATGCAGAAATAGACATAATATGTTAAGACTCTTGTTTTCTTATGAAGAATCAGTTAGAACTGTATCAACGACACTTCTTCAAACTCGGATGAAAAAAATGACAGTGTGAATTTTGAAACCAACTTGGAACTAACACAATTCACTTAATTTAAATGTCATTCTTCTACATAGATCCTCCGACTATGTATTCATCCACCATATCATAAACAAACAATAAATGTCCAAGTCATCAGAATTACTGGACCAATGCTATACTAATCACTTCTAGTACGTCAAGAATTTTTCAGCGGTGAACAGGCACGATGAGCTTCACGAAGAAATGGCGGATATGAAACAATAATTAATGCGTGATGTTCAACAGAAATAAATGCTGGCTTCACTTGATCCTGTGACGTATCGCCAACGCCTGACGTTGCCTCCAAGACCCTTGACATACAAGGAACACACATCCAAGGTCCTCTCAAAAACTTCAACAAATTTCGTCTACTGATTTAAATTAAAGTCTCAGTCAATAGCGTACTATTATTAAGTCAGGACATCACAAAAAAAAGACAGCGTTACCACGTTACATAAGTCGATAGTTCATTCTCGGGCAATTGAACAAAAATGAATTAAACGTACCTCGGAAGTGCAAAATCAACATGCTGAATTACAGTTCTTTACATCCACGAAAAAACGGAAGCCCGTCAAAATGAACTACAGGGTAGCGGTAACAACAGCACCTTGAGCGCTTGGAGCTCATTGCCCAAGTTACCGGAATAGATGAGAGGGTATCCTTCGCCTCGACAGCGGCGTGGGTCAGGCGCCGCAATGCAGGCACCCTCATGGCCATCGACTCGAGCGCCCTAGCGAGAGTTGGCGCAGGAAGTGCACAGGTAACGCTAGCTATCACCTCTAAAAGTGTGTAAAATAGCGGTCCTGTATTCAGTGTCCCTATTTTCATTCCCATTACTGTTATCCGCGCGGTATACTTGCGAGTTCCTTCGAGTGCTGCTCTTTTCAGTGCGTTTGGTGTAGAGAAATCCTTCAAACTAGGTGCTTTTTTCTTTCCTTCCGAACAACCAGCTCATAAGTCATTACGTATTTGCTCATAGATATGTTCATGTATAGTGATTTTGCAAGATGAGCTTACTCCCCCGACGACGATCATTTAATAATTATACCTACAACATATATCCATACTGAAATGTAGTATATATTTAAATAATTATCAGCAACACCAATGAAATCATTAACAAAATCGCACATAAATTGGCGGGGGAACTGAAACATTCAAGACAGAGTGACAAGACGGATGGGCTAGGAGGTAACACGCTCTGGCTAAGTGTTCATGGAAGGAACATATCACACATATGTCCATGCTCAAATACCATCTACTGTATATGAATAAATACGCGTACAGACTAAGCTACATTGTACATCAATGAAGGCAGAAATCTTATGATTGAATATTCAAAAATCCTTCTCATCGACTAGCACAATACATACAAATAGGTATGTTGGTACAAAAAGATTGTACCGGTACAAAATGATACGTAATTTAATTTGGAGATAACGGGGCTGCGTATGTGACCGACACCGATACATAGATGGGACACAGTTGCACGGTGTAAACGTGGATGCGAGAGGGTCACTCACATAACTAAACAAAGATGATTCCCTGTCGTATCTACTAAATGCACGGCTCTTGTCGAAAGAAAAGATATAGAAACGATACTCATATAATAAGTGAACAACTGAGCATTCACAAAATACCCAGCACAAACAGTATTATGTGCGTAACTTATACGGATGCGCGAGACTCTTGACATTCGCGACCTTCTACATAATTCCAATGGGTTTTTGAAAAACGAATATACGATTACACTCAAAAATATTTCCACACGATTACAAAAATTAAGTGAGCAACGTAAATTAACCGCTAATTCTTCATTTAATTAACATATTTTCTATGATGTATATCAATCCATAATGTTGAGTTAACTACGCGCAAGTTTACTTCTCTCTTAGCGAAAATTTCTATTACTAGTGCAGGTGTGAAAAAACATCATGAGACTGGTGTCGTTTCAGCCATTCAAGCGAGTAAGACGAAAGTGAATAAGTGGTTAGCAATATACGTATAAAAATATGCTTTGAAAATACACTTCACTCATTCATGAGTGAATGAAGTAATTACAGCTACTTGCACCTGATAAATGTTTACTGATATATGCTAACTTGACAGATAAAGAATGCTTTTTAAAAATTATTCAAACACACTTCAAGTAACTTTACCTATATTTCTTAAAACTGCATCAAATTTCTCTCTAAGTTACTAATAATACTTAGAATTCAGCAAAATAATTTTCACTAAGCCCATCCGCAACGCACATCCCCAATATAAAGAGAAGAGCAAAGGTCAACATCCGTAAAAGACTGCCCCAGCGACTGATCGGCAGTTTTTACGAAGATTTTCCGTTTCCACATCCCAAGTTACGCAAGAAAATCCAGGAACAGAAAATCCCCTCAACATCCGCATCGGGGGATGAAGGACCGCAAGACAAGAACTACTTCACTAAATAAAATGACGTAAAAAATCTACACTATTTGTAGATGTAAAACTAAGTTTGGAAAAAATACAGAGCATCATACTGATAAGAATCCGGAAATGCAAAAAAAAAAGAACAAGAGTCGCGTCGGACACAGGAAGAGCACGCGACTCCTCGACCTTTCGCAACGAGCGATGGAGTTACAGTAAATGAGGCGGGAGGTACAGTACCACCATGACGTTGGGAAATGCTAAATCAAGCATCGCACAACGGAAATTAAAAGAAAGAACGAGACAAAAATATTCCACGAGGAAGTCCAGCCACGTGGCGCCGCTGTCTTTCATGTACCGTTTTTTTTCCTTCTTGAACACGTGGCTTATGGATCAATGCCAATACCCAAGCTGTTCCATAAAGGATACCGAATTTGAATTCGGCGACACTTTCATGCTTTGAAATTAGACATGCTTTAATCATTTTTGTTATCTTTTCACTCGTAATATTGGCATTTATTTATTTTAACAATTCAAATATGAGGGTTTTCTGAAAACGCAAATAAAATGAGTGTTGGCGCATAAGCAAACCATTAGGGGTAGATTGGTACACCGGTGGCCCAATACGTAGGCAACGTGTTAAACGAAGGTTTTGGTAACTTCGTCTCATATTTTCAATGCTTTTACACTTATTCGTTTACAAAAAAAAACCTTACTTGCTAGTATTTCAAAGGAATTAGTCAAGTCTCTAACGATTTGAAACTGTTGTTCCGAGATCAGAACATAGAATACTCAAACTAGTCTAATAGTGCAGTATTAATTGAGTATTTTTCGCGCATCGAGAGTTCCATAACTATTCAAATGTGAAAACAATAAAACATGAACAAGAAATGTAACTTTAGCGCATGAGAACTTAAGAAAATCCTTCTACATCTTGAAGAACATACAATGCATTTACAATTAGATGTAAGCTTCAACTGCAGAACTAGAATGAGCTACGTTTTCAGTTTTACTCCTCTTCCTTGCTTGGTAAAATAATTCTAAAAACTAAATTTGTAACTCAACGGGCGTGGCAGAATTTTAGATCAACGAGCACCGTCCAAGTATCGGTGTAGGTACAAGAAACACTATTTCAAGAAACTGCAATCTCGAAAGAATTGCATAGAAACCCTAAACTAAAGACGGGGAAAAATAATGAGTCCGCTAAGATAAATGAATTCTGAAAACCTAGAAATAGAGCATACAAATATAGAGACGGCAGATATTTATTCTAAAAATTCCCGATAGATACAGAAGAATAAAATACGAAAAAAGCATCCTGAAGCTTTTAGACGTAAAATAAAAGAGAACTGCCTCACTAAAGAAATTAAGTGACATAAACGATCACTTAACGTGACAAAAGAATACTCCATAAGCATACAAACGAAATGAGATACGGAGAGAGATATATGAAGACAGCAAGAGGAGGAGTTACAGAGCATGAAATAGGGAGTAGCAAGTCGTGGGACCTGAGAGAAAGGGAGGGTCGTGTAATGGACGTCAGGAAGGCAGGTCGGCCGAGTGTTCCAGCGGGCGACCGCTAGGAGCAACTCCAGCGTCCGCGTCTCCTGAGAGCTGTAGACGGGACCAGAAGTGCCGACGTCACCAGTCAACAATGCCAGGTGCCTAGACGGTCATTGTGCACGTCCTTAATTTCCCAGTTATAATCTTCCCGATTGAACAGCCTCGAACGTGCAAGTCGATCAGTCAATCCAACGTCTGCGACACAGAAGGCCAGAAGCTGAGAGATAGCGAGCCTCACAACTTCTCATCTAATAAGTGAATAATGTCCGTTTATCCACTACTTCGAGAAACCCTAACCTTCTAGCACAGTGGCAAGTGATATTTAATAATAACTAACAAACAGGGCCTAAGATAATATATGTACAACGATCTTTGACACATTTGGCTTCTAGTCACTGAAACTGATGGCCGCAACTAAATATAACTATTTACAAATAGGCCATAATTTAAAAAAAGACATAAAATATGACGCACTGGACAACAGTTAGAACAACGAATGCCTCCGTCACACGAGTCCCTCAAACAAGATTCCCTTGCCTAAAAATTGGAATACGTCCAATGCAATGAAGAATAACACGCAGACTGTAAATGGAACAAAAAACTTTCTACAAATTTAATTTTCCCTGCATAGGAGTAAATTTATTCCTATTGCAGCATTGAGCAAACACACAGCAGAAGGTCAATAAAAAATCCCTTGATGGTTTAATAGAAAGTTTTAGGGAAACTATGAGGACACAGAAGATTAGGTCGGTACCCGCTTGCAACACGGAAGCAACTAAAGAATAAAAATTGAATTCACATGAAAACCACACACTTCTCTCACCGGGCTGTCATGTTCATAATACGCTCACAGCAAACGAAGGGTCGTGAATGAATGCAAAACAGCCTTCACAATTCCGAAGGCTTTTGCTGCGGCAAAATTTAAATCTATTTGCATACTCACATGTGTACAATCATGCATTTATACATTGAATAAATGAATAAAAATACACAACACAAACAGTTGAACTTAGAAAATTACTGAACTATGCTTACAAATTTGAAAACTTGTTATCATGCACATGTGTTAACTTATCATACTTCCGTATGAAATAGTTCTACCCAACAACAAAAATTACCACCAACCAATGCTTCTTTCAACACACAGTTAATTTATCCCCTAACTGAAAATTTTTGGCATTAAGTTCGTGCCGGAACCCATTAAAACAATTTCGAAGTCATTACTCGTTTTCCATTTACACGATTTAAAGGAGTGTCCAAGGGTTCGCACTCGAGGGTTGAAGAACGACGAAGCAAAAGAGGCAGCAGCAGCAGCACACCGCGCAACACAGACGCCCTGTGTTGGCTTAGCCCAGATCCAGGAGGCGGGCTGACGAGGCAAGGGGTGACCTCAAGCCTGCCTTCCTCCTGGCGCCCAAGGAAATGAACAAAAAATACAGCAGTCAAGGGCGACCATAAAGGCAACAGTGACATTTTGCAAAACTATTGTGAGTGATCGATGCTATTCATCATATGCTAATGGCAAACATGGAGAAAATACGTAAATTTTGCCGACATCCGCGACCAACTAAGCAAGCTGCCATGTCAGACAGAAATTTTTAACAATACAGAAATTTTTAACTATCAAAAATGCAATCAGTGATGACGCTTTGGATTCGTTTTTATCCAATTCGGCCAACGATTACTAATAAATGGTCAAGGGGGATAAAAAACTAACCTACGCTTTATAATCATCTACAGACGAAACTTATTGACTTAATGTAAACGTGCTGCAACCCTCATGCCCTGAGCAGTCTTCTAACAAAAAAATTTTCAGCATTACATCTCGTGCGGTCACCATTACAGCGGACTAATGGTTGTTCTATGCGCTCAATTTACCAGGGATGCACCGTCACGGGTAAACAAAGTGAATTAAGAAAACAAGTACTGTTCCAATAAAATTCAGTTCGCTGACGCAACATAAAAACACACTATGGAGTGAAAGTGCGAAACATGCACGGGTTTCCACTCCAACTCCTCACGTGCAATGCTCTCTCACGTGCACACTTCATCTCACGTGCACACTTCATCTCACGTGCACACTTAATCTCACGTGCACACTTCATCTCACGTGCACACTTCATCTCACGTGCACACTTCACCTCACGCCAAGGCGAAGTGAAAAAGAGCCCATAAAGGGCACTGAAGCTGCATGACGTGCGCACGACAACGCGCAGAAGCAGCTCCGGGCGAGATAGCGGTCCTCCGATAATCCTGTTTCGCTCGCAGGCAGGAGTGGCGTTCACGAGCGCGCATGCGTGACGAGTAATCTACAAAGCGCGATTTCTTCAAATAGCGTTACCGAGGTAGGTTTCCCTCTGCAATCGTGTGCAGGCTCTACGGTGCATGTTCAAATCGGACGGCTGTTTCAATTTGGTCGAGTTAGATAAACTCCGAACGAGTTTTCTATCCAAAACAACCACTCGTTTTGACCGTCAGATGGCAATCATAGCATATAAGAAAACTAGCTCACAATGCACGATATGCAGATGAAATTTAACCGAGCACGCACAGTTAAACTTAGGGAGCTAACATTGGGTCGAAAGTACTAAAGGTCAACTTCATTCTGCCTAAGAATGCAGAAACTGTTTACGGAGGTGTTTAAAATCTATTGCTTACAATTATTAACTAGTAGATCAGGTCACTAATTTATCGCTCATCTTCTTTTGGTGTATAGTGATACGAATGCGTAACAGTAAAAATAAAATGCAGACTTTATTCAAAAAACAAGTTCTACTCCAATTCAAGAGCGTCTTAAATCGATACGCCTGAAATCTTTCGGGCACTTTTCCCCACTCACAAGTGTTCACGATGATATATTTCAGTTAGAGCTTTATTCGATACACTCATCAAGTTTGTCATATTTCGTGCATTTCCAACCAGAATAACCGGCTAATCGAACTCGTTTAAATCGACTGCATGCGTGCTGTAAGCAACAGAAAACTGTTGAAAGTTAATTTCGCGAAAGTTTCGCGTATTAACAAAACATCATTGCGGCTCTCAGAGCAGATATTCTGAATGACATGACCAAAAATCCCAGGACTTACCTCATTACTGCCTGCAAACGTCTGCAAAAGAATGCAGAGGCTCTTATGTTGTCAGATAGTGTTTCATCCACTAATGTCGTGGATTTGGACTGCCTTCACCCGTACACAATCTCTAGTTCAAGGGTCTGCTCCCTTCAACCATGGATTTTACCTTATTCCCAAATACCTGCTGCAACCTGCATCAAGTATGAATTATTACCAGCACAGCTATGAACACCCATGCAAGACTTCTAAGTTATTTTAAAATGCGTCCCAAACAATAGTAAGCAGAGACAAATTTTGTGATAACAAATAATTATGACTTCGTTTGGTACTCGTTCCCCTAATCTTTGCGCGAGAGTAATTATTTTCTAAACTGGATCCTAAGCCGTCGATTTTACTTCCTTGCTGAGCTGTGTATTCTATGTAGCTGCTCCAAGTTTCTAAATGACAAAACAAATTAACTTCCATGATTAAGTGACACGTGCTAACATACAATATTACCCTATTTTGTTCGAATAAAGTGTATGGTGAACACGTAGCAGTTTCATCAAAGCGTACACAGTACGAGATGTCCAGAACCACTCACCGAGTTGCGCAGGGGCTGCTCGGAAGGAACTACTATATTTCTAGACCGGAAATGATATGTGCAGTAAACAAATCAGGAAAAACGCCGCATTTCGCTTCCCAAAATGACGAACACACAATATTTAGCTCTCGTGGCACCAACGTTGCGGTTCAACAGTCACCACAATTCCTTTTAAGAATTTGATTCTTCCTCAAGATGGCTGGAAGAGCTCAGTAAAGACATTTCAGAAGCTTAACTTGCGTTCAGAACTCCGGAAGCCCAACAAATGAGACAGTAAGGAAGAAAGAACGAGCAAAAGTTCAGAGCAATGTTGAACCGCAGCGACAGCGGTGGTCCGGAGATGGAGGCCACCTCGCGGCCGCCGCCCACACCCAGGCTACTGCTAGCTCCCACAGCTAATTTTGGTCATCACAGGTCCTGCTTAAAGTCTATGAACTTTCTGATACATTGTCAATAAACCACACTGAAAGGAGCGTGATTTTAATGGCTACAAACTGCAAGATGAGAACGTAGGTGTCCGTGAATGAACTTAGATGACATAGAAGGAAGTAGCAGTTAATTCTGCTTACTTATCCCAATAACGCCCCGTACTGAAGGTCACCATCATTAACGTGGTAAACAAATAAAAAAATCTGACACTAAATGAATATTCCGCCACCTTCGTCGCAGAGCTCCGTTTCCCAACCGTGCACAAGCAACGGATTTGAAGAAATTCGCTCAGCGTTAATTAAGCCTTCCTACTTTGAGGACATGAAAACTGACGCTGACAACATAATTATCTGACCCTTACGTCTCGGATAATGGAAACTTCGCTACTCAATATTGCCATCATTATCACCAATAATAATGGACTTATGCACAGAGAGGCGCCTGGTTTCCGACGCAGTGATCACTTTAAAAAGGTACAAAAATTACAGGCATTCGAAGGGCGTTATAAGACATGACAGCCGACTCTGTAACTCTGCTAGTGACCAGAGCTGGGCAGAGCGGCCGCTACATTTCCTGAAATGTAGCGGCCGCTACATTTCAAAGTAGCGCTGCCCACCTTTGCTAGTGACGTAGCATGACAAAGAAAATGAGTTAAAACCAAGTAACCAAGTAGTAGTAGTAGTAATAGTAGTAGTTTTTGTTGTAGTAGCATAAACTGCAGCGTTTCAGTAACTCGGATAATCTCGCACCGAAAGAGAAGAAACCATTTAGTTTACAATGTAAAAATAGGAATCTATGCATAAAATGTGTTGCACACAGAATCCCCTGCATATGGAAACAGTAAGTCAAGAAAAATAGAGAAATAAAAGGCAAAGCAGAAATAGCAAAGAAGGTGAGAAAACAGAAAGAAGTACAGCGGGCACGAAAGATTAAAGTCCCGAACCCCTATCTATAGCTGAGGTAACTAACAGTGCTCCTCTGGGGTCGCCAGTCCTTACAGCGTACGACCTACAAACCTAACCCTAATGCCTATCCTGTGCCCCTGAGGGAGGTTAGAAACCATAAAATCATTTGAAGGCGTCCAAGGCGCTGCCAACAACTACGACACAAGTCCACGATGAGCGTGAGGACTAATGATAACATCTGCAACCAAATCGTTAAAAACGCAATTATTATTGCTTTATAAAATTAAAAACGAATCTCGAGAGTAATGATAGTATTATCGCGGAAAATAAAAACGTAAGCCTAGCGCATGCATTCGGGCAACCGACGCTGGACGCAACGCAGACCCAAGCAACGTCCCATTTTTTTTACCATCTCATAGAGCTGTAAGCTTGAAGGACACTTCCGTGTACGATACTTGCTGAAATTACATTTTCATTGAGAAAAATAGGACCAGTTAGCCAATAAAAACATTTTCCTTTCAAGCTTTTGATTTTTTCGAATGCGGACAGTGTCCTCCGGCACATGGGTATCAACTACGCGTCGCCTCTCACTACAGAAATATGATCCCGCTTCGAAACCCTGTTCAGACATAGGAGTCTCTGTTCTCATTTTCAATATCAATATTGAACAACAAAATTCAACTTCCTCGTGTTTAAACAACAATCCATGACTCAGCACCAACTACTACAGCCGCGTTACTAAAGTAGTGTCAGCGCAAACGCATCAGTTATGGTATCACTCAACGTTCAAATGAATCAAGGAAAAAATAATGACTTCGAAATTGCTGTTTTTAACATTTTTATATTTCAGAAGAGGATGTATCAAGAGAAGCTTAACACCGCGACTGCAATAGCCAGGAGGCTGTCAAAGGCCCAGCCAACTGCCAGTTTTGCATCAATATTTTGACCTGAAAGTAACCAAATCGAAACGTGCACACCGCTCGTTTCAGAATAAAATAACTAACGCCATTTTTCAGTCAATGAGAGCAACATTTTAAATGAAAAACTAGTTGAGCAGCAAGGTTCTTCAACAGGGTTCCGGATCTTTGGTAACCCTTTCCATTTTCCAATCCTGTGTTCCAGTCACGGTCCGGAAAGCGACCAGCTGGCGAACTCCCAGCACATCATTTGATCATCCTGCGCGACACCTAGGGGTCCTGGGCTAACAAGAACTCTTCCATTAAATGGACGCTAAATATCACGCCTAATTTACTAGTATTATTCACATGTTCTTTTACCATTGAGCAATTTCATTAAAAATAGGAATTTACTTCACTCACTTTTAATGCCGTACGTTCAGCTGCTTTTTCACCTGTTTTTACCTGTTTTCCGCGGCAACGCTTTAGTTAGGATCATGAACACGCCAAGAATGCGACAATAACGTCGAGTCTCGAGCGAAGTCTCCTTGCTACTTCAATTTTACTGCAGCATGTGCTTAAAACAACATTTTTTGAGTGAATATGAAGAATAATAACTCATACAGTAGCACTGTAGAGCAATAATGTGTGAGACATGACACCATTTCAACAAATGGTATGAACGCTCACACCATCTTCTGGGGACGCTCGCCGCTTGTACTTCTTACATACCGACGCTTTTAATACAACAAAACTGGGTACTTATACTACGTTTTAGCATTACACGTATTTTAATTCATGACCAATCGATAACACACTGTAAAACTAACCCGAGCAACTTTCTTGCAATAATTTTAACTTCCTCGCTGAGAACATGCACAGCGCGACACACACCCGAACCACACCTGGACGCATCGCCCAGTCGACTGCTTGATTCACAGAATCGACGATTGCACAGAACGCCCGTTCCTCTAACTCCTCAAACGTCCCTGATGCACATTCACTGGGCATGTTCTCACCTGACGTCATCATATCGTAGGATGCCTTCGTCACACATCAAGAATGTTACCAATCATTTATTTGTTCTCAAATGAAGTGCATTCACCTATTCGTAAAACGTCTGCTTCTGACTAATCCCCCTTCCCAGTAATTCTCATTTATTTTTTTTAAACTTTCAGACCACAAATGAGCAGTGTAAACGACAGTTTGAAAATAAGAACGAATAAGTGAAATTTCCTAGTGTAATACGAACTTGCGAATGTACTACGAACGCCCAGACTCGTAAGTACGTAGTAGTCTTCGTGGATCATCGGAATTTTGAGAATTCATTTCACTGAAGAATTAACTAACTACTTCAATAAAGAAATCGAGTTTAGGCTTGAACCCATCAAATCTTTATTTATCTAAAACCAGTTCTACAGCTACGATGTATGTGCAAAGCGAAGAACAGTGACGTGAGTCCTACGAGAACAGACCTCGTTTTATTTCTTGTTATTTCTACGGCAGACGGAACAGCTGACGAGCGGGACCGCATCGTAGCCCGCTGGTGTTTCCTGAGGCTTCAGTCCTTCCTAATCCTGCTTTCACTTCGCCCTCGAGCCTTAAGGTTTTCGGTCCAATTCGGAGGACTGTTGAGTAACAAGGTCAAATTTAGCATATGAGTGACTATTTTCGTTCGTTAAACTTACTTCCTATTGTATCGATGCTCCTGTAGCTTGGTTTTCGTCAAACATTCTTCTGACTTTGTTCAATAAGTTGAACGGTGTAAAAGAAGTTCAACAATCATCCATGCTTTTAATGAAGATAAACTAATATATTTAGCATTCTGTATCGGCCCAGGTATACCTCAAAATGATCCCTGCTAAATGAACTCACGCGCCCGACCTTTCATCGACGGCCGAGAAACTCAGACAATCTTGAAAGAATTTGCTACAAATTTCCAGTGAAAGAGAACATTAATCGCGTAAGCTCACGCCTAATATTAACGAGTTGTTTTTCATGCGAGAATGTTTTCCTCGAGTTTGAACGAGTTACGATGTACATTGCGTTTCTAATGAGATACTACATACCTCATTGTGTAAGGAAAAGTGAGGTATGGGCAGAGCTGGGCAGCGCTACTTTGAAATGTAGCGGCCGCTACATTTCAAAGTAGCGCTGCCCACCTCTGGGTATGGGTTACTCAAGCGTACCGGTTTTGGTCTTGATAACTTCCGTTTAGGAAATGAGTCGTGGCCGCATATGAAAAACATCGCCCAATGAGTACATGCATGAGTAACCAGTGAACCTTTATTAATTCCCACACGTTTTACCGTTGGGTTTTCAATACCTTTCAACTACTGGCGTGGTGAGGGATGTGAGGAATGTGTGACTTAAAGCTTCCTATCCCAAGGGAAGTACTCCCTGGTTACCATATGAATGTTATTTACGATTCGTTAATGCAACGGAATATTGCAAGCAAGTGCCTGCAGGGTTTACTCGTCTATACATAGTGTGCAAAGGTTTCACTGTTGTTCTTAATTCCATGTTGACCGGAGCGATAACTTGAAGTGACTTCCATGCAAGTCCCATACTGAAGTCCATTGCTCACCATACTAAGAGTGGCAAAGAATCGTACTTGAAGGTTGGCTGTGATGAATTAACACAGATTGTATTGAATGCATTTGGTCACTAGACTTGAATTAAAAACGAGTCGCGTCACTCAGGGACATTGCCACCAAGAACAAGAGGGACTGTTGTTCTGAAAAAACGTGGCCAAGTTGTTCAAGTCAATTTGTGAAGCTCTTTTCGATGCGAGCAATGTTGCAATGTCGACGCCGCGTTTCAAGCCCACGACTGGAAAAGTTCGAGTTCTACAGAAGTGCACCACATAGTCGCACACAGTGAATGTGTCCATTTAAATACGCTTAGCAGTTATTGGGCCAAGCGGCATAACTACGGAAGAGGAGGCTATTTATGAGGATGATGGAATGGTGCCGAATGTTAGCCTATGTACTAAAAGGCTGGGAAATTTTGTAGGAAAACTTTCTTAGCTATATGTATCACTGGAAAAGTTCAGTAAGTCGATTCAACGGCAAGATTTAATCAAAATACTCTTGACGAAGATAGAATTTCTAGTGCGTTCTATTATCTCTATTCTCATATTTCTTTCAGATACACTTTTAGAGAAAAAAGAATCACTACAAGTCACTCGGTCGTTGCCATCTAAAGATTTCGTAAAACTACTGGGAGAGATAACTCCAACATGGATTTGCTGAGTCATTTATGTCTGAATATTTCGCAGAAAACCATTCGAACAAAAAATGTCGAGTTCCTTTTGTCATCTCCGAGGTCGACGCTGAGATCTTCCGACTGAAGGACAACATTTTTGTTCAAGGAGTGGCTCGGAAAATTATTGAGTATACCATAACTCTAAATAGTTTAGCTATTTTCAATTCCGTGTGTTTGTAAGGTGGTACTAAAGTGGGCGAAACAGTGAAAAATAATTTATAGCATAACCTTGCAATAGTGTAGTAGTGTACAACCCACTCTTTATACACCGAAATTTGCAGTGTTCGAGACCGATGTTCAGTCCAAGTTTTGCATCACTTCTTCTGTCACGAATGCATCCGTAAGATCCTTATTGCAAAAATGAACTGCACTATGTAATATACGTGACAGGGAATAGATGCCAATGCTAAGTACGTAGTTTTTTAAATCCATTTGCTGAGTGAAAAGCATGAAGTTGGAAATTTTTATTTTTTTGTGTTTGTGTAGTTTAAGTGAATTTGTTTTAGCACTATACACTAATCGGACGACTCGAAATGAGCTGTTTTTAGGAGGCAGCCCTTCAATACTAAAGACCATACTTGTAAATAAACTCAAGTTTGTTCAAACTGCAATAACGAACGGCGCAGGTGTGGACAACAGTTCGCGCAATCCTCGAAACTGAACTGAAATTCGAGTTTTTTACAATTTTCAAACGAAATCATCTGGCATATGACAGTAATTTCACTGTACGACCGCACGTGAACGAATACTGACGACTTTTTTATTCAGCTTGTTCCTCTCGTCTGAATGTAAGCTCTAGCCACTCGCTATCATCATACTTGAAAATTCACTAACACGAAAATGTAAGTGAGTGGCAGCTATAAGTACAAAAATTGTGCTATGATTTACAAAAAAACTTAATTCTTTCTTGAAGTTTATAAAATCTTTATCAGTATCATCTTGAGTTCAGTTTATTAACAAACTTATTGTTGACTTGCCAAGCCAGTTTTCCACGGATCTCGAAGGTGTTCCAGCAAATGCTGCCTTGCTCGTCAACTTCTGAGACTGTCCATGACACACTCTTCATCCCATATTTCTGGTAAATATACTCATCGTAAAACGTATCTCTTATATTGTTAGAAGATAAAGTTTTCTTCTCCGTTCAAGACTTTTTTGAGTTGTGAGTCAAATGATCGCTTTACTACCGGAAATTACACGTTTACGTTGAGGTTGTCAATCATTCTCGCTTGCACGTCATAAAAATGAAAGAACAGCCGCTCTAAAGTCGTTCATTTCAGCAAGTCATAACTCGCTCATAGTAACTGGAATGACCAGCCCGGTCTTAATGCCTTCGCATGAGATCAGTCATACTCAAGGTTAAATAAGGTTATCCTACATCATATCAGTCAGTTAAATCAGTCAGTTAAATAAGGTTAACCTAGATCAGATCAGTCAGTTAAATCAATTAAATTAGTCAGTTAAATAAGGTTATCCTACATCAGATCAGTCAGTTAAATCGGTTAAATCAGTTAGTTAAATCAGTCAGTTAAATCAGTTAAATAAGGTTATCCTTCACATGAGATCAGTCATTCTCAAGGTTAACTAAAGTTATCCTACCAAGGTCATTCCTCACCATGAAAAAATAGACGGCTTATCCAAGCGCCAGGCTCCCAGACAGGCAACTATTGATCAACACGGCAAAAAATTGCGCCTCCACCAAATGATAATAAATGTTCTGCTGCTGAATTACATCAGGCTCCCAGACTTATCGCTTCTACTACCGCTTGATTCTTCGAATTGTGTGTAAGGAATGGAATTATATGGCTGTAACTCAGAATTCCTCTGGAATGATTACAAATTTTGCCCCACAGCGATCGTGACTTCGCATTAATAAACTGGCTGAGTATCACCATCGAAGCTCGGGTCTTTTCTGCAAGCATTTCAGTTCGACCGTCATCTTGGGGATGCTTAATCAATTNGCAGCGCTCTCTGCCTTCCCGCATGCCGGTCTGTAGCTTTTAATTAGAAAAATTCGCTGCTCCTTTGTTTGTAACATTTTTAAGGGATTGGATTAAGCCCAAATAAAACATTTCCAAGCAGATTACAATAAATAGGATCCACTATCACATCTACAGTTATTCTTAAAATTTATTTTTCATTATGAAGTAGAGTGTCCCCGGATTCTGGGCAAAATTCATTTTGAGTTGTCACCGCATTAATGTTTTCCAAATGCGAGGATTTTTTATTTAGCATAACTTCTGCAATGGTGTGATACAGAATTAATTTCTGCATCCAATGAGACCAATTACAATAAAATCTACTTATTTAAGTCCATTTTAATAAAACTTAAGAATGAGCTATACATTTTTTTGAGACAGCCTGTATAATGGGTTTGGAAATGAGCGTGAGTGGAATACATTTTCGTAAACAATTTTTCACTAAAATTAATTAAAAGGCTCCTCTATTTGTAGCTGAACTATATTCTAATTTTCTCGTTCTCAGACAATGCCACTAGGCGTTGTAATATTCTGTAATAAGGAGTGTTGATGAGAAAGACAGCCGCCGCCTCCTGCTGCAATGTTTAATTTAATCCGTTTAATTTTTTTCATGATCATGAATGATAATTATAGTTCATTTCTTGCTATTTCATATTTCTTATTATATGTTATTATGTGTTTTCAGTGTTATTATTGGTCTCCATTTAGACTTAAAGATATCGACTTCAAAGTTATATATCGTATGATGTTTAGGACTTCTGTCGGCCACCTCTTCACACCTACATTTATACTATAATCATAGTAGTTATAATCATGCAAATCTTGCTAGTGTAACCATGCTTGTCATATTTATAGTAAATATGATTAGCAGCTTCTTAAGAGTTTTAACACTCATTGGACTTGGACAATTACATTTATAGCAAAAAAAGCTGCTCAACTGGATGGGCAAATTAGGGAAGATAATACAATCACGGTGCTCTGGTAACAGTAAACAAGTTCTTGAAAACAAGAACATAAGTAAATTCTCTAGTCCAGTGAATACTACGACATGTATTAGTATGAATTTAATCAGTATATGAATAATATATTCATACTAAGAGGTATGCTAATGTTACTGTAATTCTAGTATGAATGTGTCATTTTTGCACAAAGATGCATTTGATGAATATGGACAGAGTTGCATGTTCTTCGGACGTGGACACGCAACACACGTAAGGGGGCTGCAACACACATACGGAACTGCAACACACATACGGGACTGCAACACACATACGGGGGCTGCAACACACATACGGGACTGCAACACACATACGGGACTGCAACACACATACGGGGCTGCAATGGGAGGTGCGTCAGAGGCGCCACTTTTTTATGAAGATGTACTGGAAGTTGCAAAGAAGTCAACTATGCACGTTGTGTGTCAGTATGATTTGTTCACCTCATATCGCAAAACGCAAACTATTTGCTAGGAATAAATGTAATGAAAGAATTTTGTGAACCAGATGTAAGTCCATCGATTTACGAGACACTAATTTAATTCATCGACAGACCGAAAGCAGTACAGAACAGGTTTTCTCTTCAAACTATATAGTTCATATAAAGCGACAGTTGCAAGGTAGAATTTCATCGAAATGTGCATGTTTTCCCATAAAGCACGGTTCCAAAACAAAACTTATGAAAACAATTCTAATTTCCGTGTAGCCAGTACATATTATAATGGACGCATATCAGTAAAACTCTCTAAAGATTTTGGTCAGAAACACAGTGTCAAGCTTTGATTTTTAGGTCAACAGCCCACAAAAAGGGGCAGGCGAACTGGCAGAATGACCTTCCGTCATCGCTGAAGTTCAGCGTGAAAAAAAACAGGAGGATAACAAAAAATAGGTCATAAAACGATGTCAAAGTGTTCCTTCTGCCAAAGAAAAAGAGAGACAAACTTTCGAAGGCTGGTGGCTCAGCAGCTCGTGTTCTGGTCTGGGACCTGTTCCTTTAGGAACCTCAAAACAACGACGTGGGAATTCAAAGTGAAATAATAGTACTTAAGGGTGTTTTTGTTGATTTGTCAGAGAGCAAGCGTCTCATTTAAAATTACTATAAAACAAGGCCCGGGACAAGTTAACCAAACACCAAAGCCCAAGTTAACCAAACACCAAGTTAACCAAACACCAAAGCCCAAGTTAACCAAACTCCAAACACCAAGTTAGCCAAGCACCAAACACCGTTGATTTGACAGGCAGCGAGCGCGTTGACTTGAAATTACCATAAAACAAAGCCATTACAACTTTTAACCAAACACCTAAAGTCTAAACAAGCATAAAACAAAAGATTATTGTACTCTCATTTCGCTGTGGTACGCTTAGGTCACCTCTAAGGCAAGGTAATTTCCTAAAAAAGTTGGCGGGCCAACTGAGCTTCAGGTGATCTTTTAGGCGGACTTCAAGGTGGATGCCGAGATTCGCATCACGGAAGATTCCAAGCAAATGATCACTTGAATACAATAATGATTTCACGCAGTTCAATTTCAAAGAGTTCTTTCACTCAACAACGTCTGGGCTTCTATCAGAAATAAGAATACCCAAGAAATTCAAGCGCTTGCTGCGTGTCCACCTATTTTAGATCCTTTATCCGCTTCTCACTTGATCTTCCCAACGCACCCGAAGCGACTCTCATATATTTCCCAACTGCGCCGATCAGCCCTGCTGATACAGCATCGGAAGACTTGGAGCATCGCGTTATTATTGCAATGGAAATACCATTTTCTTCCGTACATAAAAAATGTCATGCCCAGCAGGACTAGTTCCCCTTGAAGGCTCAATAACCGCTCACTGGAGTCCGTGCTGGCTATAATAGATATAATAGACCAGCTTATCACGCACCACAGTTCTGCAGAGTGTTGTGTTGCTTCCACCATGACATTTGCTTCACCTCGAGTTTTCTGGTTTTCTCGTCTGGTGATGTTTTTTTCTCTTCTGAGACTCATCTGCTAACATGTTCTGCGAAGACCAGCTGATGGTCGAGAGCCGGCAGACTCTGCTCCTCGAATCCGCGCGCTTCTACGATTAATTTTATCATCCAATACAATAATTTTAACGTGAATGCTATTAATAGTTAAGATTGTTTCGAGGATAAATTTATCCTAAATTGATATGAATAAAAATATTTAAAAATCAGCTTATTATAGCATAGCTATAATACCCCGTATAAAGTTATTATACTGAGTGTGTGGTGGTACAAGGGTGCCAGACGTACGAGCTCTCAAACCAGAATGCATCCCAGGAACCAGCACTCGGTTCTATGTATATACATATAGTAAGTGATGATGCACGATTTGACTTGTCTTTAAAATTACAGTTACAGATATTCATAATGTGGGCTTTTGACTCAAGAGAATACATTTTGAATTTGTGTAACTTAAATTTCTGGACACAAATTAAATCTTGCAGAAATTGAGTACGGAATGCTGTCTATCGCGGACTACTTGAACCATGTTACTCTGTAGAGTCGGTTGTGGGTAGTTTTCTTATTGAACTAATTGCCATCTAACGTAAAGATGCTCATATTTCATTTTTAAAACTCTCAGTAAATCAGCGTTAGTACGTTCTTTCTTCACGTCCGAATATTGAACATTGAATTACCTCAACAGGCGTGGCCATTTTTTTAAAAGTCGGTTGTGCCCGCTACATGAAAATTGGTAAGCTAAATTTCAGCTACGATGTAACACGCATACATTTATTGTGGCTACTAAACACACGCATTATTTGTGAAATACATGATACTTGTATACTGTACACTGAAAAGAGCCCTGCTGGATGCATCAGATTCATCTAACTCTCATGTTTACACTGGAAGAGCCCTGCTGGACGCATCAGACTCATCTAACTCTCATGTTTACACTGGAAGCTCACGTGGGGTCGAGGTCACCTGTCTAACCATTGCGAGTCCTCGTATGTGTCGCCGCTACGGAACGACGGATTGCAGACGAGCTAAAAAAATTAGGACACCTGTTCGTTATCTTGAGCCTAAGCTACTTCATAGAAAATTGTACAAGTTTGCAAATTGTGGAAAAAATACGAACGGATATATGTATTTTAGACTTTCACATGCAATATGTGGAAAACATTGTACGGATATAGTACGTTAATTTCTCGGCCTACAAATTTGAAAATATTTATCTTAGACGTTGTGCATAGTTTGTTTACATGGTCCCGAATATCGACAGAAGAAGTTAACAGTTCATTGCATCATCACCGTTGCTGCATCGACTGACCACTTCGATCTCATTCCTTCTACAAGTGCTACAAAATGCATTGGAATCCATAGAAACATTTCCTCAAGCCAGGCAGAAGGCAAATACTGGGCTTATTCATTATTAGCGGTATTTTTATTTTTTGTGTAGTATGCGCCATAATGAACATAAAACTCGAAGCAGAAGTATGTTCAACCATCATCGTCTAGGTCGCTTAGAGCCCTGGACGGAAGAAAGTATTCAACAACTCGATTTCAAACATTTTAGTCGAGAAGTTTACTCAAGAATATTTTAGCACAGAACAGTAACAACGTATTATTTACGTTCAACAACTCGATTTCAAATATTTTAGTCGAGACGTTTACTCAAGAATATTTTGGCATAGAACTGTAACAACGTATTATTAACGTAAACGTCAAAAAGAATACTTAGAAAGACTTGCTGTGATTCACCAGGGTTGCCTTATGGTGTGGGCCTTGGGTGCCCTTATGACGCTAGTCGATGATCTCACGCTCCAGGGACCTGGTTACGATGACGTCATTTTCCATGACAGGGAAATGTGGCGACCGGGTTTTTTCGTGGGTGTCAGTGACTTTTGAGAACTTTTTAATGAATAACCTGCTAATTCTGTGTTACTAAATGTGGCGACCGGTTTTTTTCGTGGTTGTCAGTGACTTTTGAGAACTTTTTAATGAATAACCTGCTAATTTTGTGTTACTACGGTTCTTATCAGCAGAACAAAGCTCGTTCGTGAAACTCTAATCACTTTTTAGTATCAGTATGAACTATTCATTTAGCATGAGCAGCATCTTCTTTCATTCATTTATTGAATTCTATTCATTTTATTGATGCTGATAGATAAAAAAAAATATGTAAACAAACTGAGTAAAATAAAATTTAGTATATAATGTTCAAGACAGTGAGCTCCCCATACCTTCACGTAACTACCCCAGAACGTACAGTCTCTCAACGAGGACTTCAATATTCTAACAGTCAGATCCCCTCGCGCTTTCAGCAGGTGAGGTCTTTCAGAACACACGTTGGTCCAGGTCGCTTAAAACTATTCCCTTCAAGCTTGAAATTCCCATTCAGTGAATGAAAGAAAGTGTAGACATCTATTTCAAAATTTGTAGTTTTCATTCAATCCAGGTGCAGTGCGCTGGATTTGCATTTGATCGTATTCAAGAGGCAATTTTAATGGGACAAACCAACAACGGGTGGACCAACAGGCCAAGGTAGACCAACAGGCCAACGAGTAGACCAACAGGCCAACGGGTAGACCAACAGGCCAACGG
>VOMN01047473.1:0-10416 GCA_014899125.1 Orchestia grillus | reverse complement strand
TCCTGTTTTCTACTCTTAGTCCCCCTGTATCTCTACCGCACAACTCTGTTGGGACCACAACACTTATTCTCGTTTTACTTATTCAAACACAGCTCGACAATCGTAATGCACTTTCTTAATTTTCTCACAAAAACTAAATCTTGCTCATTATTCAAATTTTCTCTGAAGAGTATAATTCAACATATCACGAAAACTGAGCCTTCTTTACGGTAAAAAAATCTATCTGAAAATTATTATGTAACTTGTCATTTTTCACGATTTCCACGACAATTGTTAGATCATTCCCCAATGCATCGAACAGACAGAAAATTTATTTAAATCTCCTTTATTATCTCATTTACTGAGCGGAGTCGCTCCAATAACATAATTCCTTGTTCGTGGCGCAGAAACTGAGCCTCGTGGGACTCCTGGTGCTTATGTTGGTGGTGGGGTCCATCGCTGAGCCCGACCCCGAGCCCTACCCCGCCCCTGGAGGACACAAGAAGAGCTGGAAGAAGAGCTGGAAGAAAGGACATAAGAAGGGGCACAAAAAGGGACACAAAAAAGGCAAAAAGGGACACAAGAAGGGCCATAAAAAGTGGTGATGAAATCATCATCATTGCAAAGAAACCGACGCCTTCGAGCGACTGCTTTACGTTCAACAGAACATGTCGTAAACGTGTCTAGTGCCCACTTGAACGACGCTGTACCCAGTCAATATTCCTATTGAATCTGTGTGTCATTATTGTACTTGATCGATGACGGTTCAGGGCCATTAATGTGTTTACAACGAGTTTTCTGTTGAACAAGTGTTCAACGTGTGTATGACATAGCTTTATGCGTGTTTTATGTGTGTTCGAATAAAAGGGAGACAATTTGCTTTTTGTTTTGTCGTCGAAATTCCTGCTCAGTAAAATATTATAATATGAAAACAGTGACATTTTGTTGATTTGATCAGCATAAAGGAAATCATAGATAATATTTTTTGTCAAACGAAGCTAGCGGAAATGTTGACTAATCACTGAATTCATAGGAATTTTTATTAGATATTTTATACCAAATGCTGAAATCGTCAGAAGGTTCTTNCATAAAGGAAATCATAGATAATATTTTTTTGTCAAACGAAGCTAGCGGAAATGTTAAATAAACACTGAATTCATAGGAGTGCCTATTAGATATTTTATACCAAATGCTGAAATCGTCAAAAGGTTCTTCCACACTGTTAAAAGAAAAGAACATGATACGCGTCTACTTGTCGGTGAGTAGGTAATCAAACTAAACATCGCTGAGATGCAACAATTGCCTTTAATGTAAAGAAACTTGATTCATTCCAACACAGTTGACGTATAGTTCATCGGTGGGTTTTTAATGCCTCATAATTATAAATAGTCATTCGTGAGCTATGAGAGGTTTAACTGTCGAATGGTAACGCTAAATCGAACGTGAAGAAGAAGAGACTCTTGGTTTTAAATCCATAGAAAAAAAATTTAAGGCCAGCTACGAGAAAACTGAGGTCGCCATTTCAAGATTGTACATTTTCTTTCCTTAGCAAAACTCTTCGAGGTTAGGCGAAATTCCGCCAGGCTCACCTGGGGATCGAACCCTAGCTTCGCAACGGCGAGAGTATCGCCTTACCACATCACTATGGCGCCCGTGCTGCAAGATTATGTTTTCTAATCATTGAGAGGTAGTAAAATTGCAATCCCGTTTATGATCTATCAAGGACATACTGTACATAGATTTTTATAACTCAGGCTCATTTACAGCACAACTCTATTGTGCACATTTCAGGCTAATTTACAGTATAACTCCAGTGTACACATTACAGGCTGATTTACAGCACAACTCCAGTGTGCACATTTCAGGCTGATTTACAGTACAACTCCAGTGTGCACATTTCAGGCTGATTTACAGCATAACCCAGAGGACCTGCTATGGCTTGGTTCGCTCAGTCGAATGTTAGGGCAATGGTTTTGTCAGAACTGCTGCGCATCGAATAGCCTGCTGCGTTTGGGGCATGAATGATGAGATGGCAGGCATGCCACATGAATTTTGTGGCATGAATGTTGAGATGACGCGCATGCAACATTAATTTCGTGGCATAATCCATGGCACATAATCTCACCAATAGGTGCCACCAAGCATAAAATTAAGAGTGAAAAACTCGCAGCACATCATAAAATCCGCAACGGAAACAGTAAACATCTCAAATAAAGATATAATTTTTTACGTGGCGTTATATTAATGAAAAAAATTGATGATATTTTCCATGAATTGAAATTATTGAATTTTAGGTCAAAGTAGTTGGCACTTCGTCTGAAATAATTTTTTACTACTTTTTCAATATTTTAGTATATCATAGTATTTCTCCAATATCTTCGCTTGCATGGTGGGGGTTGTGGCAGCGCACATGTATGACGCGTGTGTGGTGGTGGTTGTGGCAGAGCACATGTATGACGCGTGTGTGGTGGTGGTTGTGGCAGAGCACATGTATGACGCGTGTGTCTGTGAATTCTGACAAAAAAAATTATTTCGAGAGAACTGAGAGGTTTTTTACAATTTTCTCAAATATCCAAAGCGGGAAAATCGATGACTATTATCAATTTCAGCGTTGACACTTTTAAGAAATTGGAACAATTTTTCAAACATTCAGATACCCTCGCGTCGTCTTAGAAACGGACCAACCTCATTCAAATCTTCCAATTTATAACTATTCAGTTATAAAATGTTCAATTTATATTTATTCATATATAAATTATTCAATTTATATTTATTTAAGTATAAATTGTTCAGGTCCACAGGCTGACACCACCTACGATCCCCTGGAAGTACTCATAGTTCGGGCATCACGTCCTGGGCCACACTGGTGTGCAGCCTATTTTAGGAACACAGTGTTCAATTATTCTCCCCCGAGGGAAGAACTCCAACCGAGGTGTCGAACCAGAGACCTCCTGCCCTCGCCGTCAAGTGCGCTACCACTTGCGCTCCGGTAACCGTTTCATCAATAATGACTGTCCTTTTCTTTGTATTGTATACTTATGATTATTGTATTACAATCATCTGACCATAAAAAATAAATTCAGTGACTGAAAATTTTTGGAAGAGTTTTAGTGATCCAAAATAAACATATGTCCCCCTCGGCAAGTACACAGCGAATTTTATATTTAACACTTCGACTGCGATTCTCCACGCAGGAAATATTTCATGTCGACAAAAATTACGGCTGTGAGTTTAAAATTGAAGGATTTTGCTGTCACAAATCTGGTTATCCTATTCATTTCCCCCTAATCCCAACTATCTTATTCGAGTAATGAAAACAAATTTTATGAAAACTTGAAAATTTCTATTTATATATGTTAGTGCTTTCGTTACGTTAAATTTAGGTTAGATGATCGCGTGTACCATATATGGCGCACGTCGTAGTCAAAGTGTTAATATTTATATTTTATATTTAACAGCTATGTCGCACAAACGTCATATTCCGTAACTTACATACCTGAGTGTAACCTTAAGTTTCATTTTTTTTGTTATTAATCATTGACGTGCTGTAAATTAAAGGCCTTCATTTCTATATAGGTTGCCCTAGAAGCCTGATAGCTTATTCGGGCCCACATGTAGTATATATCCTGATCCTAGTTCTTCATCATTCCTCATTTGATTGTAAACCTGTATCCGATGTAAATTACTTGTGGTAAATAAATGTTTCGAAATGTTTTAAAATGTTTCATTACAGGTATACCTGAAACATGTTACTCCATGCGCTAGTGGCATGACGTCTCGTATACCTACCTTACATACGCTATTTTCTGCAGCTATTTCATGTAATACGAAACATTTGAAACACTAATTCTAAATGAAGCACGTGTATAAGGACTATATTATCAATAATACATACAAGCTATACGTTTTCTTTGTCTAATGTGCGGCAAAAATTCAACATATTGAACCCTATGATATTCAACTCCATTCAAAAAGAAACGGTTTGCGTACTTAGCGGACCAGAGATTTCGTTCTGGACTTGCTTTTGTCGGTCCGTCGGGAATTAAGCCAAAAATTTGAAAAGAAAAAATAACATCGAATTCAAAGTAAGAGTCGCTACTGCACCTGCTGACTCGAGGCGGTAGATGATGCAGTTGAAAAATATAAATAAACTCATACGGTACAAAACTGGCAATTTAATGAATATATTAGCATGTGGAGTCTGTATAAACGTTGTAATACAGCGAGTCAATTTGAAGATACCGCAGCATACACAGTGATATGTATAAACATAATAACTAGTTTGTCGACTATCCCCTACAGCAGATTGACCATCGTCAACTTCTATTTGTCAACTATTAGGTCAGCTGTCCCCCGGCAGGCATAATAGCGTTTAGACCTTTTTCAGAATGACGCCAATTTCAACATTTGTTAATAAAGGGACATCAACCCTGCTGACGTTCTAGCCAACTCAATGACCGCTCATAATTGAAAGAATTGAAACAACTATTACTACAAGAGCTACATCATTTAAAGATATTACAGACATGGATTTCTCATTTGTGGGTTCCATGGCGTACCGGTAATTTTATATTTTACACTAACTTTCGTGAATATTTTTGTTAAAAAATTCTTCGACTCTGATATTAATATACAGTATCCAATTTACAATTCATAAATTCTTCAAATTTGTGCTATTATTCTCGTTCGACGGGAAATAAATTGTATCCGTGCTACCAACTGACTGATTATGAAAAGCAGTGGTTGTTTCGGTATGTTCTTTTTTTTGTAAGAACTGAAAAGTTAATTTTATTCTATGTTATTCCTTCAAAGGTGGACACCAAAACCATATAAAAATATGTAAACATATAAATATATAATTAAATACACAACGGTTATTTTTATGCTGATGGTACGCATCAACACTTATGTTCTCTCTCATACTCGATTAACGTCGAGGCAGGAAAGCACTTAAAAAACTTTTTACCAATACAGAAAATCTTGTATGCCTTGCAAAGCACAATACTGCTCTCCAATTGGATGATATCATCCTGTTAGCAGAGCTGCTCTCGTTTCAAAACACGAACTTGATCTTTAGACACAGCCTTAGCTCATCTCAGATATCTTTCATTATTTTGGCCCATTCAGGACAAAGAGTACTCAAGTTAACTTGTAAAATCCGACCTTTCTTCAGCTACAGTTTATGAGAGGAGCGATCACGCACACAGACCGCACCGAGCCCTCCAGCGCCGGCCCCACCGACCGACCGACGCCCTCCACCACAAAGAACGAAAATTTGCTCTGGTCGGCCGTGACCAAACCAAGACACGTCTCTCAGGAGTTCGTTATGATGATCATCTGTTGAAAGTCGTTATCAGGGCTCCAAGATCCTGTTCGCAAGAGGCTCTTTTTATGCGTGTTGGTGTTTCTTTTACGAGTACAGTCGGTGTTCAATGTGACCGTGTGTGTGTGTGTGTCGTGTTTGTTGTGTATAAGTGGGTGTGAGGAGGTTAATTCACCATGTGGTGTACAGACAAAGTGCGTGTGTATATTGACGAGACGATTCGTAACGTAATAACCAACAACAAATAACAAATTTTGTAAATTAATCGCACGAAAAGCCATTTACTCGTGAAAATTAGTACTTATTTGTCAGATTCCTACAGCATCAGGAATAGCGTCGTCTCACAAATTACATGGCAGTTTCTTCTAGCGCAACACATTGAAACAAAAAGTCTTCTAGTAAAATTATTTGTTTCCAGGGACATCCTTCAAGGCATGACGTCGTAGCGTCATAGAACAAATCGGACCACATGATTGCACTAAGCTGCAGAGCTCACGCATCGGCAGATCGGGAGGTTCGCTTCGGACGAATTGCAAGGTAAAACCAAATTGGGGCGAGTTTCACGGCTGGAATTCAATGCTCTAGAGGAAGCATATCAGATATGCGGCTCTCAGGCACCCAAGTAATTAAGGAGGCCACGTATCTTCACGCAGAGGCTTATCCAGTTCGGAGTGTGTTTATTAATCGCCAGAAAACTTCTAGAAATCGAATTTATTATTCATTACGAATAATTTAATTTTTTTTATCTTCATTATACACTTTTCTATGATATAAACTCAGAATTGTATTTCTGTATTTGAACGAGAGAAGCTATAGAAAGAAGTCATGGGAGTACCTTATACAAATATGATAGTTTCTGCAGGTGTGACTTATAAATAAATTCATTCTTTTTCATACTGGAAACTAAGCTATCAATTAGAATTTAAGCTTATCTACACTCTGATGACAACGGTATTGACAACGCTGGAATAAAAATTACATGGCAGGTGGCGAATTATCAGAAATTCTTTCTTTCATGTCCCACTTGACCCATCAGGGTAAATGAGAACCCCATAATCCCCAAGCCAGTCTTTACAC
This sequence comes from Orchestia grillus, assembly GCA_014899125.1. Taxonomy (NCBI): domain Eukaryota; kingdom Metazoa; phylum Arthropoda; class Malacostraca; order Amphipoda; family Talitridae; genus Orchestia; species Orchestia grillus. Next base: position 4,037 of record VOMN01047473.1, on the reverse strand, counting down.
AGTTCCCCTACAAATTTCAACACCCACGCAAATCTTCCTATACTAAGCCCACTTCCGCAAACGCCATATTGCTTCGACGTGCGTAAACTTCAACGTAAATGAAAACGCCAACGTCGCTCGTCGAAACTTCAACGAGACACTTTTCATCCAGCAGAAAAAAGAAGGAAAAGAAGAAAAAGAAGGAGGAGGAGGAGTGCGGTCGCTCATGGCGGAGGCATGAAAATACCGAGGAATGCCGAGGTTTTGGCTCGTGTTGCTGTGGTGGCCGCTGTCCGTTGTGACGGAACCGCGGACAGACGGTGGTCGGTCCTCCGCGGTGGCCGTGGCGGTCGCAGAGGCCAGGCTGGAAACTTAATGTACGTCACGAGTCTGCTGCTGATGGGTCCTTAATGAGAAGTTAACTGTCTCTCATTAGCGCTGGCGAAGCTGCTGCTATGCTGTTCAATTTCTCCCTCTATGTACTCCTACGTATGGCTGATAGACGGAAAAATGCTGTCATGTACATAGAACCCTGGATAAATTGCTGATGATCTGTGGCCAAATTTTCCTCCGCCTTCGTCAAACAATTTGTAGCCCTATTTTCTCCAGTCCCTATCTGCCATACCGGAAAAATTGCTGCTATGTAACACCATTTCTTCTAATACTTCCCCAGAATAATTTTGTTTGTCGGAACATTTATAATTGTCTGCAATTTTAGCCGCCCAGGAGTTTTGGTCGACTGTTTTATAAATTTGTAAATGGGGTTAAAAGAAGTTTTAACGGGGTCAACATATGTAGTTAGTTGCGAGAGTGAGAAAGTTGTCGTTGCCATGTAGGCTCATTTTAATTTCACTGTCCCTAACAGTTAGATCGAGAAAATGGTTTCCATGTAATCTTATTTTTTCTGAATCCTATGTCTGACTGGGAAAAGCGCTCAATTACATACAGTATACATGTACGTGCAGTGCCTCTCTTCCAGCCTCTGTGCGACTGGGAAAATACTGATGGCGAATTAGTCGGACTTGTACGGCTCCTTAGCATCTGGACGCAACGTACACAAATTTAAATGTAGAGAATGACCACAGCCGTAACATGCAAAGAACATGGTGGGTTACTTTTGCCGTAGGTAGGCCGTCGGGACTTCTATCTTTCCTGCCCACTTTCTTTTTTGATGCTATTCCTTATCTTTTGATGCTTCTTGACTTGCTGTTTTTATGCGAGGTTATTCTTGGCTGGAAACACGCCAGTGCATACTTTCCACAGTCCCGACAGTCCATGCTAAATGTCCTATTTTCTCGCTCTTTTAAGATCGCCTCTGATGTGGCTAGAGAGCCTTACACCAATTAACTAAGAACAATAACATGCAGTGAACGCATAAATAAAAATGTATGTCCTGGCAGGCTCATTGAACTAAAATACACATACTATACATTATTAATATACTTCAGTGAACATTACAACAACACCAGGTAAATTTGGTCCAGAAAATATGGTGCCAATCGAGATTATGGAACCAAATTTAATATCAACGTTTTATAAAAACAATAGACTTCTGTGGAGTTCAGGATTTGAATTCCAGTATAAGGATAAACGTCTCTGTTCTACAAAATTCTACTCCCGTAACCCGGGCTTGCATGGACGATCCTGCTAACTGCAGTAGACCGAGTGGCAGCTGAGCTCATGCTTCCTTGCGCGACTGCGGGCAGCCCTCAGGTCTACGTCGTACGTTGTGCGTACAGAGGTTGTTCTTTGATTGCTATGTGTCGTGCGTTCGTGGGGACGATGTATGACTAGCTGCTACTACATATGACTAGCCGCTACAACACATGACCAGCCGCTGCTACATATGACTAGCCGCTACTACACATGACCATCCGCTGCTACATATGACTAGCCGCTACTACACATGACCAGCCGCTTCTACATATGACCAGCCGCTACTACTGATGACTAGCCGCTACCACTGATGACTAGCTACTACTACATGTGACTAGTTACGACTTTGTATAACCAGCCCGACTGTGTATAACAAGCCTCTAGCTCTGTTATGTATTTATACAAAACTTCTGGCGACATCTATGAGCTAGTTAGAAAAAGAAACGACCATATCTTTCAAGTACATATCGCACTCTGCCGGCAGGCTTCACGTCATCAGAGACCGGCCACCGGCACAGCGACCTCGAAGTAATGTGGCGCCCAAGCCGAGCAGGTCGAGAACATCTCGTCAGTTTTGCCACGGTCGACCTGGCTCGACTGATGGTCTCTCGACTGATGGGTCACATAATAAATTTCCTCCTTCGGCGTAATTTGGGGCCTAATTAGCGGTTGGAATTAGAAGCATCACTCTGTCAAATTAAGCGTCAGGCGTGAGTGCGTTCATGCGGCCCTGCTCGGGCCTCAACTTGTTCGAATCTTTGTCTGCTGGAAGAAAGTTATGCGAGCTCAGTTAATTTTGCCATGAAAGAGGCATAAGGTAAGTTACGATGAAGTTTATGCTATAAAGCGCATTACGTTGTAATTTCTGCTACAACGCAAATTACGATGAAGTTCCTGCATACATATAAGCCCATATATACTATATCTTCATGGATGTACAACATATTTCACGCTCCATGCAACACTGCATGGCGGTTACCTCTGAAAAGTAAGAAACAATTAGTTTTGATTTCCACAGCACGGGACGATCACTCGCCATTTGTTAAAACTATGAGCCCGCATGAAAGCTCGTACACGTACTACTTTGTACTGGTACTGACATACGTATATTTTGTTTATTACGTAAGATTGAAAGTCTATACATATATTTCTGTACGTATACCTGGTGAAATAGCTTCTATTCCACCCAGATGAAGAGTACATAAATGTGCGTTGATTCGAAGGTGCGTTTTTAGAAGAGTACTGTACATTCCCGTTATAACTAAACTTGAAAATTCTTACATATGAGCTTGATCAGTTAGAACCTGCCCAACTGAACATGGCGCATATTCTCCATATCCCTCTCCACTGCTCCACCTGCTCAACTGAACATGGCGCATATTCTCCATGTCCCTCTCCACTGCTCCACCTGCTCAACTGAACATGGCGCATATTCTCCATGTCCCTCTCCACTGCTCCACCTGCTCCCCTGAACATGGCGCTTGTTCTCTCCCAGATTCTCCATATTGCGGGCTAAAGCCGCCCTCTTTTGTCACAATCCAATAGTTGCGGTTTTGCGGTTACATCGCGTCCTGATTGGCCAAAGAGGCCGCCGGCGGGACCGACCAATGCCGAGCTCTGAAGCGAGACAAGTGTGTGGAGAATGGTAGAGCGAGGGTGTGGGGAATGGTAGAGCGAGGGTGTGGAGAATGGTAGAGCGAGGGTGTGGGGAATGGTAGAGCGAGGGTGTGGAGAATGGTAGAGCGAGGGTGTAGAGAATGGTAGAGCGAATGTGCGGAGAATGGTCGAGCGAGGGTGGGGAAAATGGTAAAGCGAGGGTGTGAAGAATGGTAAAGCGAAGGTGTGGAGAATGGTAGAGCGAGGGTTCGGAGAATGGTAGAGCGTGGGTGGGAGAATGGTAGAGCGAGAGGCAAAGAATGGTAGAGCAAGGGTGCAGAGAATGGCACAACAAAGGTGCAGTGAATGGTAAAACAAAGGTGCACGGAATGGTAGAACATAGGTCCAAAGAATGGTTCAGTGATGGTGTGGAGAATGGTAGAGCGAGAGTGTGGAGAATGGTAGAGCGAGGGTGTGGAGAATGGTTGAGCGAGGGTGTGGAGAATGGTTGAGCGAGGGTGCTGAGAACGGTCGAGTGCAGCAAAACGTTGATTCTGAAGCTGTTGGAATGTGTCTTTTGTACTTACTACTGCAGTGGCTGGTAGAACTGCTTTTGTTAGAACTACTGTTGCAGATCGACTGTTACAAGTGTTGCTGCTGTTACAGCTGAAGCAGCTGTGCACAGCCGCGCATGCCCCACCAGCACGCCCCTGAGTTCAGGCGGCCGCCTGTAACAAAACAAAGCCCCGTAACTCCGCACGGGCGTGCTGGGAGCGGCAGGGGCGTGCTGGGAGCGGCAGGGGCGT
>VOMN01047459.1:0-23202 GCA_014899125.1 Orchestia grillus | reverse complement strand
TGAACAAGAGACTAAGATTTTAAATTTTTCAATATCTATATGTTGATTGCACGAGTCACTAGAACAGTGTTGGCGAATGCTAAAATGAAGTGGAGATCCAAAGAATCCAAAGTTTAAAGAAGTTTCCAAAGAAGTGGAAAGTTTAAAGAATGTGTAGCTCTTTCCACTACTCATAGTTTTGCCTTACGACGAGTCTCGCTGTGACAGCTCCTGAGGAAAAATTGTTGCTTCTTGAGAAATTTTAACGCTTCCCTAGCCACTCGCTAGCAACTTCCTCGATGCATTTTAATGAAACAATAACACTGGATACGATGATTATCTAAAAAGGTTACGTATGCAAGTCAGTGATAAAATATGGGACTTAAAACAAAAGAACTTGACGAAATCTGTTTATGAAAGTTCGATGATAATTCATGCATTACGTGCATAACGTTTACTATATGCTTTTTACTCTCAACAAGACATAGCAGTTTTCTAAACAGAAGCGTACACGAGAGCGTTGTTCGCTCAGCTCTACTGATGAGATCAATGGACGCTGTTTGATTGTGACGCATGAAGTTTTTCTCGGCGCTCCGCAACATGGGCAGTGTCGGTCTACAATTTTTGCCTTTCCCACGCCTTTCAGCACAACTCCAGTGCGAATCCAGCTACATTTCCAATAATACAAGTTTCCCTCACATGATACATTCGATTGGTATTTGCACACAGGATGCATTCGATTGATATTTGTTCACATGGTGCATTCGATTGATATTTGTTCACATCGTGCATTCGATTGATATTTGTTCACATGGTGCATTCGATTGGTATTTGCTCACATGGTGCATTCGATTAGTATTTGCTCACATGATGCATTCGATTGGTATTTGCTCACATGATGCATTCGATTGGTAAATTTGATCTATAAGATCCGTGCACCGCTATTTTTTATCACGCATAAAAGACCGTTGAACTCTCTCTCCGGAGGAGATAGGCTGAAGATTTACTCTTCATAGAGAATTGTACGTGAAGACTACATATGCCAGTCACGACTCTGAGCTCGAATGTGGTTCCTTCGTCAATATGTTAAATTGCATTTGCATGTGAAAAATTTTAGAATAGGCACATAATGCAAGTAAATTATTAACAAAATGTGTGTACATGTTTTATTAAGACTAAGCCCTAGGAACTTATCTAAACGTATCATATATGAACAATGTATAAAAACAGCTGCACTCTACAAGATGGACTAGAGGTCAGGTGGATTATAGAAATTATCTTGCTTCTTGTCCTCGGAGAAAGATATGGCGCGGAGAGATTAGATAAGGTAGTTCATCAATGGTGCAAGCAATTTCGCAGTTGCCATTCGTCACCTTTTTATTCTTATCCAAACACGGTAACACAATACACTAAACAATTTTTTGGGTTTGTATCAGTGCCAAAACCATCTGCAACTGCTGTGTTATCTAAATTTGAAAAAAATCCGTAATTTATTCGACTAATGTAAATCTGAATTCCATAGATGAGCGAAACTAACCAAATTAACCGATTAAATTTTATCGCTCGTGAACCCAAAAAATATTCTAGATGACTTAGGACAATCCATTGGAATTTACGCTCCTGAGGTTAGGTTTTGTGTGGATACGTCTTACACGTACGTGTTTGTCTTATCATATCAGTCAAGCGTAGAATTTTATAAAAGTCTGATGAACGTAGCTTGATTTTGCTATGTCGTACAACATACTTTGAAGGATTGCAAGATTCATTAAACATTCAACAAGCAGCTACGTTGGTGCATTACGTTAATGGATTTTCTAAAGCTCAAACAAATAAATATAGAAAAGCAAGCGTGTGAAACCAAGCAGTGATATTGACCAACTTCTACGGTATTCTAATGATACAAAACTGTGTTTTAAGACTAACAAATGCGTTAAAGCTCAAGCTCTTATCATGAACGCCCAGTTCAGGATGACAAGAACATGAAATTTGAATCATGAAGAAAAACATGAAGCAATGGATGGAGGTCGTATTCGGATCTAAATAAGTTCATTTAATTAATGTCGGACGGTATAATTAGGAAATACACAAGTAATTGCTCACTTTAAAATCCGTTTTATATTAAACGTCTAGCATACCAACATACTTAAAACTTCAACAGAATAAATTCTAGTCGACAAAATAAATTTGTAAAAGAAAGCAGGGAGTTTTTCAAATAAACGGCTTCATATACCTTTAAAATCATACATGACACGAGGCACCAGCTTGTTTAAAAAAAAAGCCGATTTAGAAAAAAATCTTTTAATATTCAAATAAGTGACTTCTGATGTTCAAATTAGTCAACGAATGAACCTTGAACAGCCATGCATCTTTACCATCTATCAAGAAGATCATTTATGCCACATCGATAACAATTTGTGACTTCGAAGCTAAGAAATCCCTAAAAAAATTTTTTTTTGTTTCAGAAAGTTGTTTCTCAAAAAGTTGTCCAATTGCTTGAAAAAATGGTTATCCGCCGGGGAAAGATCAGAAGAATAAGGTGGATGTAGTAAAGTTTCGCACCCTTAGTCTGTGCTGTGACATTTCCGTGACACTTCCTAGTGAGTTTTGCTCGATAATTGCTCTCTATTCTTTATTCTGAATAATGGGGGCCGTCCCATACCGTCTTCGTCTTTGAGGCTCTCATTTCCACCATGAAACTTTTGAAACCATCTTCGTACTGCTCTTTCCCTTGCTGTGCCTTCTCCCCATGCCTGATGTCACTTGCTGTGCCTTCTCCCCACGCCTTATTGATGTCACTTGCTGTGCCTTCTTCTCATGCCTTATTGATGTTTGCAGTGGTCTGAGCAGCATTGTTGCCGATCTTGAACTCATGCAGGTAAAGTAATCGCAAATCTTATTTTTTCATGTTCAAAGTTATAGGCTTTATTGCTCATGAAATGAGTCGTTTGAAAAGTTAATAATTTGATGAACTAGTAGTGTTCATTCTTCATCTGAAGTACGGGAGAAATTCAACTGTAAAACCAATCTCAAATATACCACCTAAAATCAACTTTTATTTTCCGAACGACTTAATAAAAGTATTGAACCATTTATGTGATAATTGTAGTATTTTTACGGTCACATCGTATTTGAATTACTTGTGGAATATTCTGGATATTTCGAGAAGAAAAATGGACTTGGCTCGGCATAAAATGAGATGGGTAGTCAATGACGAGCCGTCACACCACACAGTCACCTAAAGGACGTCATGCCGAAGGTCAAAGAAGTCTCATAATCTCTACGGAAGCGAATAGTTCAGCTCTATTCTTAAGAAACGTCCCGCAGAATTATCTCTGTGCAGATTGCTGTGCGATACTCTACAGTTGGTTCAATTATTCGTAAGGTTAAAAGGAATATGGCGCAACTGTAAACTTACCAAAGCATGTGTTCCACGGAAGATTGATCTTTCGTCTCATTAACCTTAGAGGAGGAAGATTAATAATAAGCCCACGAAGGCTCGCAAAGGGTTAAAAACTGATTTCGAAGCCTTCAGGACAAAAGTGAGTGAAAGAACCGCCAGCCGAAAAGTTCATAGCAGTGGTATCAAATGTTTTACACGCAGTAAGACTTCCATGCTTCGTAAAAACCGCGTAGCAAGTCGTCCAAGCTTCGCAGAGAACAGAGGGAGAAAGGATGTCCATTTTGAAAGACTGGTACTTGGTCTAATGAAATCAAGATTGAATTACTTGGTCGTAACTCCTCTCGTCATGTGCGGAGGACTCAAGCGACAACCTATGAGAGGTATGATACCCTCCCAACTGTGAAGCACAAAGGTGGCAGTATAATGGTTTGGTGTTAGTTCACATCACATGACACTGGTGCACTTCATATCAACGATGGGAAGTTAGATGGGGCCACGTACTGTTAAATATTAAAGAGTCTCATTTCAAATGCGAAGCATGTAGTCCAAAACGTAATTGGACATTCCAGCAGGATAAAGACTTCAAACGCAAGGCAAAATTAACATCCGAATGGATTATGAGGAATAAAATCAATGTTTTTCTGGGCCTAAGCCAATCCCTCTAGTTCAATCCTATCGAACATTTTAGGTAAGAATGAAGAAGAAGGTTCATCGCAGAAGTCTGATGAATCTTGGTGAACTTGAAGAACTGAAGAAAATTTGCCTTGAAGATTGGGTTCGTGTGACACTGCAAGCTTACAAGCTTGTGAACGCTTTATTTTATCGTGGGAAAACCTTCTCCTAGCAGTAATTGCGAAGCGAGGTTTCACATCTAAATATTCAACACTGGAAACTATGTTGGCTTAATACTTTTTCCCGTACCTTATGTTTTGCATGTATATGAGACCCTACGCATCTAAAAGGAGAAATTTCCCTTAATATTTTCGCTCTACAATTTAAAACTCATATTCTGTTCAAGTTCTACGAACGTTGGCTAGCTCGATGTTCACTAAAAAATGAAGTCTCCTGTGTGCAATTACATCTGCCGCCCATTGTAAACTAGACTGTTCAATCAAGTACAATTTTCCCGCATAGATCGATCAGATGAACAAGCTTTAACTAAATTTCTTCGGTATCACGAAATAACACTTTTTAATATCGCATAATTTATTAAATTGAGCTTCAGCTATTTAATGGCTTGAAAATTACATATTTTTCAGATTTGTTGTCACAAAAAAGTATTTTTCGCTCATCCATTCACAATTATCTGCTTAAACTGTGCAGTATTTCCATCGAAGTTCAAACCAAATCTTGATACAGTTTTCTAACGTTTTAAATCTCTCGTTAACTTAGCTTCCATACCATCCGAATTGAATTTGCATTTTAATGAATAGATAATTCACGCGAGAAGTAATCAAATAATTTACTAATTAAACTGAAGTTGTTCCGCTGATAAATTCAGTTTATATGCTCTGCCGTTTGAAAAAGACGGGCATGTCTCACCCTGTAAATAATGACTCATTCTACCAAGTTCAATGTAATCGCCAGTTTAAGCCTGGCAGGTCAGTGACGTAAATATTGGCTGCTTCATGTGAAGTTCTTTCTTCGAAGATGTCACGGCCTTGTAGTTGATGCAAACTCGCTTTGGCAACTGCAAACACTCGTATTACGGGTGCCTTCTTACCTCTGTGCACAATAGGGTGACCCAAACATATTTATTATCTCACGGAATATTAACGATTATTCAAAATAAACCTAATGAAGTTTAGTGCACTGGCTGTCGGGTACTATAATACAGGGTGACTCAAAAAAAAATTATATCTCTTTAAGTGCCAATGAAATGGACCTCAATGTCCCGATTTTATCATACTTGGTCTCATTGGATGTAAAAATTTATTTTGTACCACACCATTGCAGAAATTTTGTAAATTAAAGAAAAAGTTTCACTCTTGGAAAAAATTACTTCTTCGGCACGTAATTTTTGCATTTTTTTGAAGTATTTTTGAAATCATATTAATATTTTTTTAGGTCTAGCACTTCTTTTTCTTCTACTTCTTCCCTTGCTCAAATTGAGCACATTTCCTTATCGATTGAATTTGCTCACAGTACGATACAAGGTTAATTTAGTTTGAGACGCTCTTCCACGAAAAGATTCTGAAAATTGCTGGCACACTTGTTGGTAGCTTTTGTTTGGTTGTAGCTCTTAACTAGAAAAATTCTCTGCTACTTGGTTAGTTGCATCTTGTAGGGATTGGATTAGGCTTAAATAGAACATTTCTAAACAGATTACAATAAATAAGATCCAGTATCATTTTCTACAGTTATTATTAAAATCTATTTTTTATTATGAATTAGTGTCCTCGGATTCCAGACAAAATCGATTTCGAGTTGTCAGCTCATTAATGTTTTCCAAATGCAAAGATTTTTTTAATTTGCTAGACTTCTGGCATGGTGTGATACAGAATGTATTTCTGCATTCAATGAGACCAAGTATGATCAAATCAGTTCATTGGGGTTCATTTTATTAGTACTTAAAAGTGAGGTATACATTTTTAAATACCCTGTATTACGAGTATTTCGGCTATCAAATTTCACAATGACTTCCTTTAACCTTGACAATACGCTCCAAACGACTGGTAATTCGGTGGCATGAACAACGTACAACTTCTTCTATCGCAGACCATGAAGCAAGACAGTTCCGCGACTTGCGCGAGTTCTTCTAAAGTTCATTCTTCGAAGATGTCATGGCCTTTCAGTTGTCGCAGACGCACCCCTTGGCAGTCAACCTTCTTTGAGCTCTATGGATGACGTTCAAAATGACAGTGAAGCAATGATTCACTCCGTGGCGTTGCTGTTGCTTGTGTCGTATTATTCACCCTGAGACCATAAACCTGAAATACTGATGTCGTTGATTGTCTGCTCATTGTTTGAAGAACAATTTCCAAAACTTGAGCCATGAGATTGACAACAAGATATCCACACGCTTGGTAGTTTGAAAGGAGAATATGCTTATTTTATTAATTCGACAACATGAGTTGACTAGTGCTCTCAGTACCCAAAACCATGCTTGATCATTCAAGGGTCTTCGAATCTTATTCACGTATTATATTACAGAACGTATTACGGACACTCGTATTACGTGTTCTCATGTTATTTGAATTCTTATATACGTAATGGAATTAATTATCATCACTGAGTATGAAGCGTTTAAATTTTCCTTGACTCTGATGCATACCTTCATAATTTCGTCTTTGTACTGTACGAACGTAGGAATCGTATGTTTTATCTACAGTCAGATTCACGGAGAGCGAGTCTGACGGCTTATTGATCAGGGGTTCCCTGATTCAGTTTCGAAAATTTAGGAAGAAACATTACGATAAAAACGTCCATTAAACACGTTCAGATCATAAAGAAAGAAAAGAAAAAATCATTGATTCCGAAATTAGTCACATACAGAGTATATACCTTTCAGTTTTTCAGTTAATAAAATTACAGCCTTAAAATTAAAACATGAAACTCTCGATGGAACTTCTAATTGGGATTTGTAAGACAACAATCTAAAAATGACGAGTGGAAGTAGCATTAAAACTTCGAATAGTGATTCTAAATTCGTTCCTAAGCACGAAAAGTGAAGCGTGAGCCCGAAACATCGTGCGATGTTTGTGCTTAGAGGTTATTTTAAGTGTAATATTTTTATTATATGTTCCTAAACCAGGTTTTCTTCCTCATATACTTGAGATGTTATATCCCGAATGCTATTATTTGTGAGTCATTCGGTTTTTTAACAACTTCTATTATTAGAACATAAAAACATATACTTTTGTCACCTGGAGTGTTGCGTGAGTGATGCAGTAAATTAGAAAGAAGTAGCAGTTAAATTCCTTTGGTGAATTAATAACAGAATTGAGGATGTCAGGATGTGGAAATGAAGAGCTAAGCAAAAATTTATAAGAAGATGTATGACTATGTGATATATGAAGTATTTTGTGTGTACTCGTACGTATGTGTGTTCTTGTACAAGCGCGTGTTTTGAGAGTTCATCATCTGGAATTTCCGTCATTCTATATATCCCCAGAGTTTGTACGCTGCGGTAAGCATCAGATGCAAATGTAAAGGTATCATACCTAAACACTTTTCAATTAGGAAATGCATAAACGTTCACTACTGAGTCATTCATTGCATGCTGACCTGTACTGATCTTCGTGTTTCATCTTGGAGTAGTTGATTAGCTCAATATACGTAGATGAAGGAAACACCCTCTATATGTAGAGAATTAATTGAATGTAATAGAATTGTGCTGGACCTGGACTACTTTAGTTCAAGCATAAGTATGTAACTATTTATATATACCATATGATGGCACATTCAAAATGAATGTGGTCGTAGAATGGGCCAGAGCGATGGATAAAAATTTTAGGGTCATCAAATATAATGAGTGCTAGCTGAAAATTTTCAATTCGAGACATAAGATTCAGAAGACATGAGAATGTGTGTACACGTACCCTTTGCATCGCCCTATGACATGGAGGAGACACGCTGGAAGGCATGGGTGAAATGAAGTATTAATACATACAGTGCCGTATTTCTCGAGTTCATAATTCACGGAAGCTTTGATTTACGAGGAGTTATTTGGCTCCACAAATGTAATTCAGGAATTTGTGCGTTGCGTTACTAGTTCGAGAAGGTCTCACATCCCGTAAGATTTTTAATTAACTTTTAACTAACATTCGATATCCGTGATTTCAGCTGCTCTGCTGTACATTGTAAGGGTGTAGTTTTCTTATGACTAAGACAATAAGATATTACCTTCCCTACACTGAATAGATTTGTCTTGTCGGTAAACTCACCTTGGAAAAGTAAGCATTCACGCTGCACCTTTGTAGTAGGAACCCTCGTTCAGACGTTTTTATATTATACCTTTCGACGTTGATGTTGAGATAGTTTTTTCAACCCGAACTTCAGTCCAGAAATTTATGCCCATGAGGATAATTATTGTAAAAATTCATGCTCTTTACTCGGGTTAGAAAACCTTCAAAATGACAAGATGATCCTTTGTGTCGGAAATCTTGTTTCTCGTAAGGTTCCCCTTATCGCTAGATTGTCTGCTATCAGGGTTCTGACATCCTGTCTCTGATAAGAAATGCCAAGCATTTTCGCTAGCGTCATAGAAGAATACATTGATATTATTTGAATAATCCTTGAATTGCATATATGTATGTATATATATATATATATATATATATGTATAATTGAATATACATGTATATGTATATATGAATAACAATGTATAATGGAGAAAGCAAAATGAGCATTCGTACAATTCTAACATGATATACTAGTATTCACAAACCATCTGACTTAACTAAAATTCGCACTGTAGTCAGATATTGGTTGATAATTGAATTTTCAAAATAAAATCGAAAAAACAGCTGTGACACACAAAAAACTTGAACAGCAGAAGACATGGGATGAAAACGTGTGTGTAAAAAATAAAATTCATCTGGTATCAAGTTGAAAAAAGTAAAATCTGATTTTCGGAAACAAATTTTCTAACATTTTAAGAAGAACCTCCTAATGTTGTTCTTCAGGAGTGATACACAGTCATTCTTCCACTTAATAATGAAGGGTTAGCAATTTTTAATTGTATCCATCCGCATGATCGTCTCGTCTCGAGGTCACGCAAGATAAGTTTCTGTCACTGAGTTTCGCTGTGTTTCTGCAACACGACTACAACTAAATAAATCCATGCTGAGTGCTCATGAAAACGAGTGGTAACTGACAGCAACCAAGTCATCACGTTTTCAAATTAGTGGCTGGAGTCTGAGAAACTGAGCACAAGAAGGTCATTAGAAAAGAAATTGAATCCCCAAACTTGTAAACTGTTTTCCCTATAAATTTTCCTACAATTTCTAGAAAACTTGAAGAACAATTCAACATAATTTTTGTGACTAACAGGCGCTATTTAAAAAGGGTTAGGAAGGTTTCACTTGATGGAAATGAATACCATGAAAATTATTACCGAAATATATGCGTTTTCTGTTCCGTATAGTTGCTATCACTTTTCTCTGATACCATTTTCTGGTTCGCATGTGACTGGCGATAACTGAATTGAGTTTCCATTTCCTTTCGTTTAAAGAAAGGAAGACTTAAGTCCAAAACTCTTGGTGAACATTGAATTATAAGTTCATTTACGAAACAAAAAGGACAGCAAGGATTTGAAGGTGATAAGCGAATACGAGATGGCGAATATCCAAACAGAATATTGCAGCTTATGAAAGACGAATTACATGTTGATTACACGTTACCGATCAAAAAAGCGAATTTTTTGCTATGATTTATTAATGATCAGTAATCGATTCACATGAAAGCGTTTTCCTCCATCTTTCAAAAAGACTATTTTTTCTGATATCAATTTTGATTTTTATTCCTTCGCATAGATCAATCAGCCTGAATTGAACATATCAACTGGCTGCAAATTCCATCTGAATTTTGATGCAGTGATCAGAATACTCATTTTGCACAGCTGTCTCATTGTATTTGAGCCGATGAAACCAGCGTAAGCACAGCTCGCTGTAGGTCAACTCACCAGAGAAGTCGATAGGGCTGAGAGCTAGGTGGGTCGACCCTTCGCACTAGATGGTGTCTAATTACGTTGAACTCCAGAAATTTGACTGATAGACATCCGAAGTGCGAAAACAGAGACCCTTCTTTTTCTTGATGAATTTCAGAAACTTAACTTCATAACGTAAACGTAAACTTAACTTCGTAATCTCTTTATAGTCAATGAGTACACATTGTACATGTAGTGTGCACGATACACGCACTTTGATTCACGTGGAGAAAAAGATAACGAAATTTTAGGGCTTATTTGAAGTTTGTATCTGTCATCTTAGCGGGCTTTCATAGGACAGCCAGTAGTAATCAAGTCCCGTAGCGGCTCATTAAAAATGGTCTAATCTGTGTACTCCCACAAAAGTTCGCCTTTTAGTTGAAGACATTTTTGAAAGATCAAGCACAACTAACGTCAGTATTCTCCAGTTACGCGGTCTACGAAACTACTATTAATTATTTTAACCCACTAACCCTGTGAATGTTCAAATTAATTCTTTAGTTTCAGTCACTGATTATGAGGATCCAATGAAAATGAACTCGCTGTAATTTCCTTAACTAAGAAGTAATTGAATTAAAGGTAAGAACTGTCTCAATAAATGATATTCATTGTGAAATTCAGAAAATGCTTAAGCAATTTTTGAAAGTTTTAAAATAATTTCTTCGTTTATCTAAAAGGTAGCCTAAAAGTTAAACTTAGAAGAATGGCCTCCGGCATTTCTATACAGTTAAATACTATCGAGTTCTACTCCCAAAATCGTGCTACTATGTTTGAAATAAATCAGAATCGAATTAATAAAAGTTCCTCTTTTCAGCCTTCAGCTCTATCTTAGAACATATGCCTGTCGTTGTGGTGATGAGCATTTCTTTATATATATATTTTCGTAGCATTTATAGTCATTTTCTCTATGCATACTTATGAAAGAATAGTGTTGACATTACTGTGCAATATCATATTAACCTCACTTATTCCATTCAATCTATTTTTTCATTTAAACGCTATAAACCTCAGAAATATTATCCATTTTGAAACAGAGATCATTTCAAAAAGACTGTACATTTTTACTTTATTCACCATTACCATAAGATGTTGTTAATAATTGGATTCGGATGAAAGAAAATAGCTTTCAAATTGCTTTATGTATAGAAGTACAAACGTCAGCAAATAATAAGCGTCGATCTAAAAACGTTCCAAGTGTAATGTTTTACGTAGCTATTTATTGTCTTTTAGTGCTCTTACATATTGAGAGATGATGGCACGTTAGATCAAATTCATTCTTGGATTTCAATTAGTGCTATATGTTGTGATCCTACGAAAACTAGCTCCAGACTTAAATACAGATGCAATAGGACTGTATTTAGCTTTTTAAGATAAACAAGCTACAGTTCCATGGAACAGGACTATGTTGTATCGCTGGTTAATGAATACTCCTAGTATTGCAAATTTTATTTAATTTCCATATGTTACTCAAAATTGATGAATATTTTTTGTCTGCAAATATATGGGAACTGTTAAAAGGAAATAAATATGTGAAAAGTGTGCGAATTCTTAAATTCTAATGTAATTTCAAGGTTTGGATAAATTAAAGTTTGAGAATAAGTTACCTGATTTCATTTTCTCAATATTTTCTGTGCTTGAATTCAAAAAGCTTACGTAGTGCTTCTCATACTTCTCCTTTTTCACACCAGTAGTGTGTCATATGAGGAATTTTTTTTAATCATTAGGTAAAGTCGTATCTGTTACGTAGTCAGCTGTTATCATTCGTTAATTTCAGTATTTTTTTTTAAATGAATGATGGGATTGCTTTATGTTCTGTGCAGCCTTGCAGCATCATTTGGGTTAGAAATTAAACTTAATAAAAAAATGATCCGGAATGTAAACATTTAATTTTTTAATGATATTCAAGTCATTTCTTATCTTGTATGACACGTTTAAATGAGTTATCGAGGAGTTCTCTGTTTTTGCTACGCATGTTTATCATTTTCGATAAGAACCATACGCATGTCTTATTCATACCGCACACCGTTTTCGTTAGCGTCCTGACAAAACACTATCGCGGACTGTAATGGCGGCGCATAGGAGTGACGTAAGTATATTTCTACGAATTTAGTGTACATTCGTATACAGTCAAGAGGATTTGTCTTTTAAGTAAGCCATATATAGCTTTGAATGATTACGAGACTTTGGTTCTCATTGCTCATGCGTGACATCTGATGCTTAAGAATTTACGCGCGAAAAAGTTTTCCTTGCCACCTGTTGACTGTTGAAGGCTCCGCCTCCTACACTGACATCAAAAGCAGTGCCTTACAATAATTATTGAAAAATAATACAGCGTATAAAGATGACAGCCACTACTGACGATATAGTCGAAGAATTTAAAATCTTTGGAGTGGATATTATAAGCGAACAAATTTTATCGAGATGTGAGTGTTGCTGCCGTTGTAATTCTTTCTTTGGATGTTTTGCTGTATGCTCAACGGGAGCCACCGCAAATTAGTTCAATACATTGTGCCGCGCTTATAGAATGTTATGCATTTTTTTAAATCATTCAATGATGCTCTGTGGTAGAATTACGAATAAAAACAGTTGAAAACAGGAAAAAAAACTAGGAACTCGGTGGGGAAGTTATAGAAATGCTTTTTAACTTATTTTCCATCAGACTTTTCTGGATTTTTTTCCAAGTTAGAGAAAACTAACCTTGTGTAATGATGCAATATGATATTGTGTTATGATACAAAATGGCATGTTTGGTAAGGTGTTACTGATATAGGTTTTTGTTATTGAAGTGGCTTGACCTTCAATTTGCAGAGTATGAGAGGATTAAAACCTAACCTAACCAAGTGTTTCAATTTTTTTGGCTTTGAAATCAACTATGTTATCTGGAATACACAGAAATTAAAATTGTATGTTTGAAAGATAACTAGATTAATAATATATTTTTAAAGCCTTGTTTTCTGTTGTCTTCATAAATGGCTGAATTTTATATAAGCCTGTAGTTTATGATATCAAGTTTAAGTAGTGGCAATTTATTTGTAGTAGGTAATGTCCATCTGGTGATCATTAAGAATTAACTGATGTACTGCTGTTGAAAATTCTAGAGAAACATTCATTTTAACTTTAATATTCTTTGATAAATTATTGATAGATAGGGTTGAAAGTGTCTATAGTATACACTGTGCCATGATTTACTAAAGTTCCTTTTCTTTTATGATGAAGTTTGTAGAGATATTTATATTAAGCCAGATAGATAAGGCATTTTGTAACTAAATAATGTGAATATAAGAAATTTTGTAAAATCCTGCTTGAAAAAATCTGTTGAATGTTATTTTATTATAATAATCTTGGTCTAATATTGCATTCAATTATGTCTGAATATGACTAATAAAGATTTACAAGAGAAATGTTTGTATGAAAATTTGAGATTGTAAAAAAAAAATCTTCAAGTGGTATTGTGTGCATTTCAGTTGCTAATTATAAAACATGATTTGTATTAAAATTTGTGCCTAGCTAAGTTTTTTTAATTGAATAATATTAAAAATGTAAATTTTTTATAGTGATGTATGCCCTGACATGCTTGCTAAATAAATGTCTATCAAATTATATTGGCATTTATAATATCTATACAGATTGCAATTGATACAACTCAACCTGTCATTATCATTCTGTTTGAAAAAGTGTAATGAGAAACAAATAATAAAAATTGGGACATGGTAGGTCATTTAAAAATTGTGTAAGTTCAATAAATTAATCTGGTTTGCTAAATTCCAATGAAAAATTTCCTCATTTTACTTAATCTTTTAGCGACTAAATTATTGTGACAAGGCTGCGATTAGCTATGTACGAGAAATCATTTGCAGCCCTATACATATCTGCAATAAAACTGCATTCAGCTGTTCCTACAGAAAAACAAGTTAAATTGTTATGAAATGGAACATATGATGTGTCCTTTTGGATGTTAAAAGGTCAAGACTGAAATAAACTATTCTTTGACTAATGGAAAATGTTTATTAATACTCTAAATTTTTCTTAAATTTATTAGCTAAATGAAAACTGCCTTGTAAATATTTGAAATACCTTGTAATTTATATATGGGTGCCATGTTAGAGAAGTTACTGATCTATTAACATAATTTTTTTCAAAGATCTAATACTAGCAGATTTTGTAGTAACTGAATGTTGGTTCAACTAAGCTTCTGTCTCTGTATGGCTGATCACATTGTAAAGGAAAACCATTTCAAGAACTGATGGGAAGGTTTGATTTTGTTTTCAAATGGCTTTATGACTGTGACAAAGCATCTAAGTGCTCAGAAGGATGTACCTAATGCTTCCTTTCCCAAACAAAGCACTAGGAGTATGGTAAAAATTTCTCAGTAATACACTGAGATTAAAACCAGTGACCTTTTTAATTGAAAGTGGAGTTGGTTGCACATTGTACTATGGAACCTAAGTGGAAGTTGTTCAATAAAATTTACACCCTTATGCCACACACTATATTTGAAAATTTTATGGTTTGTAAAAATATTTGATATGAAGGTTGTATGAATATAAATTTGCTAAAATCCTCCAGTGAATAACTTGTTTTGAAAATATGTATTTTTTTCTGTTTAAGCTAAGATGAACCATTACAACATGCCATTGAGATTTGTTCACTCTTAAAATTTTTACACATTTGTGTTCAACTCCCTAGTTCATATTTCATTTTAGGATAAATTTGTGACAGTGAACAATCCAATTTTGTAATGAAAAGATTGTTTAGAAGTTTTAGGTATTCCTCTGAGCCCATCATTTAGTAATCATACTTCAGCATAATGTCTACTATGGTAGTGTTGTAAAATGTGTTTCATATTAATAGTGTGTAATAGAATAATTTTTCAGGCATTCTTTATATTTCTAATTTATAATATCTGGATAACGTAGAGCCACCTCAGACAGCTCTAGTGAGAAAATTATTCATAACCTGATTAGATGGGGACAGTATTTCATTACCCTAAGGGCACAGGATAGGCAATATTGTTAGGTTTGTCTGTTGTATACTATGGGGACTGGCATACCCAGGGGGCCATTGTTAGGTTGCCTCAGCTATAGAAAGGTCTCTGGGATTTGTGTTTTGTGTTTACTTTGCTTCTATCAATTTTCAGTTCTGGGCTATCTCTTCTTTGTCGTTTTGTCTTCTCTATTGTTAACTCGTTTTTTTGGCATAGGGAATACTGTGTGGGACCATGCTTTGTGCATAAATTCTCTATTTGCTTTAGCATAGGTTAATTAAGTTGTTTTTTATCTTGGCTATATTTAGGTCATTTCATGTGATTAGGGAGTTTTAAATTCACTAACAATCTGTATCCAATTTACAGCATTTCATCAGACAATTAATACAGTTCACTCGTGGATAATATATGAAATAGGTATTTTGTGAATTCAAAGTCAATATTACCAAAACTTTTATAACTCTTCAACTCCCCTCAGGAGGCATAGGGTGAGCCATAGGTAATAGGGTTAGGTTTGTCTATCTTAGGTAATGGGGACTAACATCTCCAGGGGATACTGCTAGGTAAATTAACCTTTGGGATCATTGTCTTTTGTGCCCACTTTCCCAGTGGGATTTCAGTCGCTTGTGCCCACTTAGCTTTTTTCTATTTACATGCCTTCTTTGTGGATGATTCCTTTTCTTCCTCCCTTTTTGACTTGCTGTTGTTATGTGCAAGGGATCCTTGTGTAACACACCTCATGTGTAGATTCCCCATTTTGTGAAGTCTCTTTAAACGGTCCTTTCTTTTTTTGGTGCAAGATAGTATGAGTTAGGAAAGTGCTGTTTTCCTAATAGTTATTATTACTACTATTGTTATTACTTTTAATTTATTAGAAAGTAAAGGCTATTTCATGAATTTGGTGTAAATTTTTAGTGCAGATGTACTTAGTATGATAGTTTCAAAATAACTATAAAGCTTAGCCAATTATGTTCAAATAGTGCATATGTGTGCATCATTGCAATGTAGTGTGCATTTTTTGATGTTTTTTGCATTTCCCTACAGAAGACATAAGATAGACTAAAGGGATAAGTTAGTTAGGGTTATGTTGTAGTGGGAGACAATGTTGGGTTACCCCAGCTCTATCTAAGCTTTCAGGGCTTCTGTCTGTCATGCCCACTTTGGTTCTGTCTGCCTTTGTGTCTTTTTCTCTGATTATTCTCTATCTTTTCTTCCATTTGTGTTCTTGACCAGCTGTTTTATGTGTTGGGAATCTTGTGTGGGAATGCACTTGAGCTCAGGTTCCACATTTTTAGAGTCTACAAAATAACCATTTTTTTAGCTTTTTTTTTGGGTTGCATTTCATGTGCATTGAGAGCTTCAAACTCTCTAATTATATATCTCTGCAACTTTTTGTACCAATTTCATTTACTTCTCAAATGTAGGCTTAAAGTAAAAATTGAAAAATTTTAGTTTCCTCATTGTTTGCAGTGTTAATAATATTATTTACATTTATTTCTGCAGTAATAAAAAATTTAACTCTGAATAGTTATCGTTTCATCACTATGCTTATACCAGAGTAAATTTGTCTATTGACATTCATTGTCTTGAAAGATTCTAACATTGAAATTCTTTAAACTCTCCATGGTTTTGTCTTCAGGTTTTGACCTCTGTGTTCGCTATGAGCTGGCGGCCGACCAGCTGGCTGCCTGCTGGCTGGGCTTTGCTGCAACCAAGTCTCTGGGAGAGATGACACTTGATCTCCTCGACGATTTCGAGCGCGAGCAGCTCAATAAAAAGAAGTCATGTTCGAGCGCCAAGAAAACGTCTCGCCCCGTCAGTAAAGTTGGCATGGCTGTATACTCAGCTGCGACCATTGACGACCTGCAGGCACATGAGGATATCCTATTAGCATATGGAGCTTCTCCAGTGGCTGCAAAGGTGGGTGTGATAGTAGGAAGGTTAATTTTTTCGAATGTTTTCTAATTTTGAGAAATAAATGAGCTACTATTGTACATAGTTGACCTGGAATTGTGAATGAACAGTCGGATTTGAATACTGCCTTTACAATGATGTTACCAAGCGTTTTTGGTTGTTGTTAACTACTCCAGTGAGGTTAGCTCACAGATATTCTGGAAATATAACTCAAGTCTATAAATTTAAATGAACAAAAAGTAAATGTGTCGAAAGCAAGCCTTCGAATTTCAAAGCAGGAAAGTGTTGCCCAATTCAAATATCTCTTTTGTGAAATACCTAACGTAATACTTTGTTATTTATATTTCGTGAAATCACAAGTCACGAACAGAACATCATGTGGAGTGCCCGAGGATGGCTCTCGATGGATGGGCACTTGATGAATATCGTCTATAAGAAGAACAACTTTGAGTTAGGTCAGTGACGGGTGTTGGTCTGGTGCATGTGGTTATTAAGATCATGACTAGATCTACACTCGTCATTGATCTGGCTAATCTCGTCGTGATTCATCTGGCTAACCTCGTCGTGATTCATCTGGCTAACTTCGTCGTGATTCATCTGCAGTTCAAGAAGGATCCTGAGCTACGCACCCGTCGATTGTACTAATGACGAATAATGAATGTACTGTGGATTATTGGTTTGGTTGCTGGAAAAGAGCGAGCCAAGTTGCCCTGACATGGCAATTGATGTATTTTACTTGACATTTTTGGTAAAATTTCAGTGTGGAGACACTTTAATTTTTTCCTGAAGTTGGCTGAATTAGAAGTTTCCATTGGTATGAGCATTAAAATGGAGAGACTGCAACTACAACAAAATATTTCGTTAGTGTCTGAGCTCATGTGGTTGTGGTGATGGGTGGGTAAAGCATCTAGTGATGATGTAAATAACATGACTAGATCTTTACTCATCCATTGCTGCTGCTGTATCGCCTAAGTCATCGTTTGAAGATCGTGGAAAGGAATAAACTTCTGAGGTGGATTGGGATTTTCCATTATTTTTGATTCTCTTAAAATATGTGGAGATGGTTTATGAGTCAACATGAATTGAAAAAGGTGATCTTGCAGCAAATTAAAGTAAGCCGTGTTCTGGAAATTAATATTCTTTAGTCTATGAAACTCGACACGTCACCAAAGCAAAGTCTGAGCAACGATGTGTACATATTGATAGGTGTGGCAAAATTCATTCTGGATAGTGAGAGTCCTGAAGTGCTGCAGGTCACTCTCCCAAGGCTGTTGTTTTGAATGACCCATATCCTAACGTCAGCTTATTTGTAGGTGGCAAATGATCCTGCGACTCCAGTCTCCAAGTTCAACGAGAGGAATAAGACCACGACACCCGTTACTCCCCCACACAGGAGGCCGACAGATGCCTACAAGCTGCACTTGTCCCCAAGGTATGTACAGGTTGACAATCCACTGTCTACCTCTCAAGAGACAAAAAAATAGGGCTAGGAGTTACGATTAATTTTTGTTTCGGTATGGGAACTAGCGTCCCCAGAGATGCGCTGTTGGTTTCTTAGCTATGGATAGGTCTTTGAGACTTTTATTTTAGGTCCCACTTTGATTTTGTCAGTATTGAAATATTTCTTCTGTCTTATCTTTGTCATTTCTTCGTCTTGATTCTTAATGTGCCGTTTTTATGCACTGGAGGTCCTGTGTGGGAACACTCCTTGTGCGTAAATTCCTCGTTTTCTTTAGTGAATACTAAATGATCTTTTCTCCGCTCTTAGGGTAACATTTCATGTGAATAAGGGGCTTTTAACTAACCATTGTTTGAATGAATCCAAAGTATGTATCAGCGGGACAATGAAATTAGAACTGCGCTCTAGTTGAATATTAACTGAATTCAGCTTCTCCTGGTGTTGGGTTGCGGGTCATAATAATTACCTCCCGGATGAGTGATTGTTAACCTTTAATTATGTGTAACAAATACAGTGCTCGACAAAAATTTATTCTGGGTGTGTGTGTGTGTCTAGACAAGTTGCAGCATCAGTGTCAAAAAATTGTTACTATTTACGTGTTTGTATTAGTTTGTCGTTTTATTTCATGGGAATGAATTGATACGTGTCCGAGCTTTTCACCTCGTTTCAGAAGATTCAACTTAGAACGTGAAAACACGTGGATTAAGTGGGGGTTTTCACTCAAATTTGTACGTGTGACGCTATAGACGGTGTATTTTTAAATCACATACATGTTGCCTTTGACATTAAATTTCGTGGAAAGGCCGTGGAATATGAGCGAGTTGAAAATTGAAAAAATTATTGAAATTCGTCAGATTGTCAGTGTTTGGTTTCATTATTTTATCGAAGCAAATCTACACGTATCCCGTTGGAAGTGACTTGGAGTGTCCTATTACAGCCCGTAGGAATTAATATTTGTGATGACACTTATGCTGCGACTTGTCTGACTCGTACGAGCAGTAAACTCTAGTCTAAGACTAGTCATAGTCGTCTGGCTTGAAAATGGGTACCTCTACTTCCTTACCTTAAGCTCGTGTATGTCTTTGCTTCTTTCAAGAGAATATTGCACGTTTGTTATCATTATTATAAATAAACTTCTTACTATGGGTACTGTGTTCTACTTTTTCGGAAGCTAATTTTATGGAGTTATCAACTTCTGTGCGTAACAGCCTCGCCCTTACTAGCGTTCAGTTTCTAAATTTATGGAGAAAAAATACAAATCATGTCGAGTTCGTAGTAATTGGTTGTCACAATGCAGCGTGGCCGTGCCGTCCGAGCGCTACAGTTCCAGGAGCAACTCAGGTGCTGTGGTGGCCACCTACGTGTCAGAAGGCGTAGAAGCCCCCGACTTCGCTACGAAGTCGTGGACTGCGAACTTGGATTTAACTCCTAAGGTGTGCTATTTAGTGGTACTATTAGGGCGTGAAATGTTTTTTCTTGGTGTACCAGCTAGATCTACTGGAGTTTTTCTCACTCTCTGTGGACTCGCTCATAACAGATTTTTCATTTTCAATTGATTAATTTATGGAAACATGTTTTTCATTTTTTGCTTTTTATTGGTCATCGTGTTGAGTGTCGCTCAGGGACTATGGTATTTTGGCAGGTCTTGTATCTCTGACATAGTGGTATCTTTCTTTTATCGCATTCCGCTGTTTTTGTGTCGGGTTTAGATGGTCTTGTTCTGTGTTGATTTATTGGAGGGCTTCTATCAGCGGGGAGGGATGTTGGACAGTGTGGAACTGTTCCTCATCTCGGAATTTTGGGGTGTGGCGCTCATCTGGGGTACTCGAGTTTCAAAGCTTTTTACATGGGGTAATACTTGTAGCATATTAGCTTGGGTACTAGTCGCGCTCGTTTAACTATGGTATTCTCTTACATAAATAGATAGGCCTTCAGGATTTTCATCGTTCATAATTTTTTTTTCAATTTTACCGCTTTCTTAGCTATCTCTTAATTTTTTTATCTTCATTTGAAGTTCCTGTCTATATGCAGAGGATCCTGTGTGGGAACATCCTTTGGCTTTAATTTCCAGTTTTCTCTAGTCCGTACTGAATAGTCCTTTCTCTGCCTCCTCTCTTGAAGGCGCATTCAATGTGGCAAGGGAGCTTGACACTATTAATATTAATGTTCTTCATACATCGTATGCAGTATCACCCATTTCGAAAAAAATTTTATAGATTCTAATAATCTTACTATTTTCATTTAAATTCATGATAGTTTTAATGATGAAAATTTAATTTTTTAAAGGAGCGTACCAATTTCTTTATAGTTGATATAAACTAATTAATATGTTCTCATGCCTAAATTTAGCATGGCCTTTATAGCCAATCTGCTCTTAAAAAATCTTTCTCTAAAAAAGCTATAAATAATTTCAAGCGTATGCGCTCTCTGAGACAGCTTAAGCCTACAACAACAATTTTTTTTGTCCTCGCTAAATTTCTCGGACCGACTTTCAGGTGCAGTTGACGAGCATGGACAGCTGCAACAGCAAGCTGATGTTCGAGAAGCTCAGAGAATCGGCAACTCTGGCCGAGGACGCCATCATGCACATGGCAGAGCAGCTCGCCCCAGCTTTCGGGGGCGACGATTGCTGGAGCTCCATGGACGTGCCGTCTAATGTGAGATTTGGTGTCTCCGTAGCTTTTGAATTCGTCGTTAAATTCTATGGGTGTCCATGTATGTACGTGTGTGGCTCGGTGGATGTTGTAGTGGGTATGTCTGTTTGTCCAATTTTATTTCTTTTCAAGCTCCTGTTTGGAAAATTTTAATTCCTGAGTTTTATTTATTCCAAGTGTCTGAAGCTCTAGCAACCTTGGCACACTTGTCTTATCTTTCGAATTGAACTCAATTTTTCAGCTTTGATGGAACGTTTGTTTGTCAAGATGTTATTTCAACGTTGGTCATCTTCTTCATTCAGTGTGAGAGGTTTCCGAAAAAAATCGACAAATTAGTTTGGCGTTTATACTGCGTCTGGTAGAAATGAAAGTTGGAGAAACTTGCAGTCAAAACATTTTGTGCAATATTCGTGTTTGTGTATGCTTCGTTCATAGCTAGGAAGAGATTCACAATTCCTGTTCCTCGAAAGGATGGATGCGAAAAATTGTAAGTTATGAAATTCGTTCTATTCTCAAAATTCGCGAGATAGATTTCAATAAAGGTTGAACCAGGGTTGCGGAGTCCAAACGTATAAGGTCTGACTCGAGGGTTCCAAAAATTCCTATTCTGACTCCCAGTTCTTCAAAATCTTTGACTCCTGGCTCGGGCTCCTTAATTACTAGACGCAATTCCTGTTTTATTCTTGTAGTCTCTTATGATTGAAATTTATTTATTATAGGTTTAAATTCTTAATGAAACATTTTTATTTTCTAAGAATCCATATTTAGGCTACCCAATTTATTTCTCTCCTCACCAACTTTTATAGCCTGGCGCGAGTCCACAAATGAAAGAAAGAAAAAGAAACCAGAATAGTTATGATAACAAAGTTTCTGGCGTTGAAAGTATTAGCAGTTGAAGAATAATTTTGGGATGCTCAATCCAAATCTGGTCCCACTTTAGCTCTGTCGTATCACATTTTCACCCCAATTTTTGATAGCATTCTACAAGTATTAACTTTTCGCTATTCCTTATTTCTTTCACTCTTCCCGCATCTCGTGTTATTTGGACAGTAGAGCTACAGCAGACCACTGGACGAAAAGGAATGGCCCCCAAGAAACAGTTTGGAAAAAAAGATAGTCTTTCCTCCACTACACATAAAACTTGTTTGGTTTAACAATTTATGAAAATCCTTGATCGCGATGGAGACTGCTTCTACCACATTTTTCCTACTCTGACTAAAGAGAAGAAAAAGCCAGGAGTATTTGATGGACCTCAGTGAAAACACTCCTCAGAGATGCCCGCTTTGTTACAAGAATGAATGCAATATAGAGGCTAGAGCTTCGAATGCGCTCTCTGATGCAATAAAGAATTTCTTCAGGAACGTGAAAACTGACAACTAGAAAGAACTTGTGCCAGAACTGCATGTGAGTTTTCAATCATTCGGATGTAGAATGAGCATCAAATTCATTTGAGGGATTTTCTAGAGAACCTGGGCGATGTTGGTGTAGAGTCACTGTAGACCGTAGTGAACTCTTCCTTCAGGACATGTAAAGTGATGGAAGAATGCTACCAAGGCAGATGGGGCTGAAGTATGATGGCCATAATGAAAATATACAATATACCGTTGGTGCTTGGGGAGGGATGTTCCAGGTGTTGAGCATAACAGAATGTCGAAAAAAAAAAGTCCATGAAGCGGTAACTTGATTTTAAACAGACATTTCGCACATCTCAGCATGTATAGCTTCCATTATAAGCACAAAATTGGCAATTCCCATGTCTAACTTTCTATTTATATATACATAATATATCTGGGAAACATGTGTTGGATAAAAACTAATAGCATATTTAGATTCAGCGCGTCAAAATTAACTACATATCGTTCGAAAACACTGCCAGAAAAATTGCCTTTACCAGAATAATGCAATGGGACGGTAAGATACATAATGTCTCAGACCATTCATTTGACGATATTTTCATATTTTTTTCAATATTAATTGACCAATAAACATATAATGTAGATCTACATATTTCTTTATCTGAACCATCATTAATATTCTCATCCAAGGTCTGTTAATATTTTGAATTCATGAGTATTTAATACGAGTGAATGAAGTCAACTTCTCTTGATATAATATTTTTTTTCATATAACGTACTAATTCTCTTAGTTACTTTTATCGGTAGC
>VOMN01047444.1:0-20157 GCA_014899125.1 Orchestia grillus | reverse complement strand
TCAAAGAGAACCGCTGGCGTTCAGAAAGAACTTCGACGATCAAAAAGAACCGCTGGCGATCGAAAAGAACGGCTGGCGGTCCGAGCCGAGAGAACAACTAATAATCAAAAGGAACTATAGGCATTGGATCACAGCGGATTGCAAGGCTCCGGTGGGCAGGCTACAGACGTTGATCCACATGTGATCGAAATGGTACAACCATAAGACCATCTAAAGAATCGAATTACACAAGCTGAAGAACACCAGACCTGAGGATGGAGAGGAGCCAGCAGTGTGTCTGCTTACGGTGATTTGGGGCAAGTTGGCAGGTTGTCGATGGTTACCTAAGGAAAAAGAAAATTGTTATACGACTTATTTTATTAGGTTTTAAGTAGTCGACTTAGTACTTTTCCGAAATAATGGGCCTTAAAGGACGGTGGTTTAGTTATCGGACGTAGAAATTGGCAAAGGTTGCGGTAGATAAATCTGAGACTGTATCAAGCGATAAATATTTAAAAAACATCTACGTATATTCGAAAAGGGCATCGTTCTTTTGCTGCACAAATGTTGCAATTTCTTAACGCCAAACGATTCTAATGTAAGGTTATCGAACAGTGTTATCGGAAGCGATGCATTTCTGCCTTTCTACTGCTCACCGAGCACACATGTCTACTGCTCACCGAGCACACCTGTCTACTGCTCACCGAGCACACATGTCACTAGTGACGTCAGCAAGCGCATTTCTAACAGCAGGTAACTTACGTCGCTAGTGACGTCAGCCAGAGAGAAGTTGCCGACGCAGGAGAAGAAGTAAAGCTCGGCCTCCAGCGAGTGTTTGAGGTGCGGCTCCTTCACAAAGCCGTGATGCTCTCCTGCAGGAAGAAACGGACTATTTATTGGTCAGTCAGTACTGAGGCTGCAGGCAGAAACGGTCTCTTTATTGGTCAGTCAGTGCTGAGGCTGCAGGGAGAAACGGTCTATATTGGGCAGTCAGTATTGAGGCTGCTGGGAGAGGCAGTCTCTTGATTAGTCAGTCAGTGCTGAGGCTGCAGGGAGAAACTGTCTCTTTATTGGTCAGTCAGTACTGTGGCTGCAAGAAGAAACGGTCTCTTTATTGGCCAGTCAGTGCTGAGGCTGCAGGGAGGGGCAGTCTCTTGATTAATAAGTCAGTGCTGAGGCTGGAGGGAGAGACAATCTCTTGATTAGTCAGTCAGTGCTGAGGCTGCAGGAAGCAGAAGAGTCCATCAATTTACCAGTCAATGAGAGGAGGAGGCACTAATGTCTGCTCGTGTGGTTGTAGGAGTGGCTTTTATTTTTGTTGTGCAGTAGTGAACAATCTTTACGAGATCATATGTAATACAAATGGAACCATTAACATATATGAACTACTGACGAGTACTAGAAAGAAAGAAAAATCTTTTATTCCGATCTCATACACATTCAGAGCAAGGTTCATCGGGTTTTCAACCAGTAAAATTACGACCATAAGACGACTTGCTACTGGCGTGTAAAAGCGTAGTTAAAATGCGTGTCTCGATATAGTACGTCGTTAAAAAAAACGATGATATCCAGTATTATAAGACGTGTCGAAAATACCTCGATATAGCACTAATATACGAGTTTGGTCACACCTTACAATCTCGTATTTCATTATAACTCGTAGATAGAACCTCGGTATGTTACTACCTATGATGCATGGTATGGGTACAACACGCACCTTGATGTACGAATACTGTACCTGATGCAACACGTACCTTGATATACAAGTATCATACTTGGAACAACGTGCACTTTTATGCAGCATGTAGTGTATGATTACTACACCCACTTTGACACCAACCCACCTTGATATAGAACAAAAGCGGTCGGAATCTTGTTGCTCCTGACGACGTTGTACATGTTTTCGGCCTGGTCCACGGGCACGATCTAGAAACATGATGTAATGAGGCAAGATAATGCGAGGCTCACTCATATCATATAATATAATTTAGGCATGCATACGACGAAATAAAAAACTGAAATATATCTACAGTGTATTTTGTTCAGCAGCTTAGCATTTTTATCCAATTAGTTCTCGAGTTATAACTACTTTCGAACATTTCTTTATCTTTCACAGAATAGTTGCTTTCAATTCCAGATCTTGAAATGGATGATCCACAGAGCATAGTTTCAAGCCTGCATATAAATTATACATAATTTGCTAATTTATCCCCTTCCTTGATGTGTATCTACAATGGAGGCTCTTGTATCTCGTGCGCCCCATGACCATCACGCTCAACATATAATGTTAAATATGTCACATGTTCAAAGCGTAATCTATATATTAATACGCTTGTAACTATGTATGTATCAATGTGTGTCAATTTACCAATTAATACAAAGATCATTGTGATATCTAAGCTGCTACTGCTTGATGATACACTTCCACTCTTAAAAGATTTTAACCAGTGAATTATTCGCGTGTCCTGCCAGCTTGTGTTAAAAACATCACATGTTCGTCGTTTGATGTTATACAGCATCCACTTGATGTCGTTATAATAAATCTATAATTTCGCGTTATACAATCGAAGACCTAAGAATGAATGACGTAAACTGATGACAGCAAGTGACTAAGACCTGGTATGTGAGATAGTGCGATTTGAAGAAAATCTAATCTTTAAGAACAAAGAAGTACCAATGAACACATATGCAAAAACTGTTAAACCAAAGACACTTCGGATTGGAGCAAATACACCTTCAGCGCGGGGAAAAAAAGCAGCCCTTGAAAAAAATATTCAGATTCCTGGCCCTACATGACCATTAGCTGGACTCTACAACCCAAGCATACCCACCCAAAACGAAGGCAAATGTTAAACAGAAACTCCGAGTGGCTTTTCCGCCCTATTATTCTCACAGCCTGTACCGTAAATGTCCGCAGCAAATAATCCATATTGAAGAAAAGTGTCGAGTGGACGGCCTCGCACAGCTCTGTCGACAGCCCACCTCCCCATTAGGGACTCGTGGGGACCTCGAGTGTGACCTTCAGGAGCCGTACAAGAGCTTGTAAAATGGGGGCGCATCCTCGGTCGCACAATGCTTAGGTGCCATCGACGACAGAGCTGGTCCTGAGAATATGTTGTATATCGAAGCTCCTGGGCGCTGTTTGTGCTAATGTCTGTTTCTTGTTCGCCTGCGCGTCTCGCGGACACAGTTTGTGCTAGTATCTGTTTCTTGTTTGTCGACACGTCTCGTGGACACAATTGTTATAATTTTTGCCTTCTATTTACCGATGTTGCTAGAGTTGTCGTAGCGTAAATTGGTGCGTTTGTTCCCCGTTCTGTTCTCTTGTCCTCTCGTGATTTTCTGGTGATGCACGGTTGGTTCCAGGAGTATTTTCAACGAAGATCCTAGAAATCTACAAGAATGTAAAACCCCATAGGCCTTCAAACAAGGTCATACTGACATCGCTTGAGGAACTTTATTCCTATCAAGACTTGATGCAGAGGAAGCTAGACTTGAACATCCCCCTTCACTAACAAAAAGTATGCGATACGAATAAAAATTACCAGTAAATTCATTTTTACATACGAATTGATTTTGACTTACGTTAAGGAATTGGTTTCATTCTCAAGTGGAAACAAATTTCCTGACAAGTTTGTGTTCGTGTGGCGAGTTTTCTCGAGTAGAGGGGTGTTCATAACTGTTGTTCCTCTGTGTTTGATTTCTCAATTCAACATTACTGGATGTTTACACATAACCGAGCTATACTCGACATTTGATGGCTTGCCGTTGTGGTCACCAATGAATCTAGACTAGTAAGGCAACCAGAATAAAAAAAACAAATTCATTTCACAAACCGATGTCAGCAGTGGTTGATTGCTTTACTTGTAGCGAGCACAGGCAAAACAACCAAACACAACACAGGTGAAGCAGTCAAACACGCTACGTAACGCGACTAAACACAGCACAGGTAAGCAGTCAAACACGCTAGATAATGCGACTAAACACAGCACAGGTAAGCAGTCAAACACGCTACATAACGCAACCAAACGCAGCACAGGTGAAGCAATCAAATACGACACACAAAGAAAGCTCACGACACGTAGGGTAACTAAGCACGGCACAAATGTTATCTAATGCAACACATAGTGCAATAAAGCACGACACGGTTGGGCGACGAAACTCTTAACAGGGAGAAAAAATCATACAGAGTGCAAGCCAAGAGGTCTGTGATGTATATAGGTACCCGAGATCTTTATTTAGGTGATGACCTACAGAATTTCCTGGAACGCCACGGCAGAATTTAGGGGCATCAGAATTCGAGCCCATATTCTCGAGCGCAACAGCAGGAGTCACATACATCAGGGTGAGTGCTTGCGGCGACCGAGTCGGGGATCAAGTTTCTAGAGTTATTTACAATAATTCAGCCCCTTGGATGTACTCACGGTCACTGCCCTGGTGGCCAGCGATGTACCCACACAGTCGGTGTAATCGACAGCGACTGTTGATGTAACATCCGCGGTGGCCACATATTTCGACAGCGACCGTTGCCATGTTAATAGTGTACATGTGACGCGAATATTTTGTGTTAAAAATTTGGTGATACCCATCATGAGTAGAACACTAGCATTTTCTAACTTGAGGCCATGCGCAAGACACAAGGTAACCACCTAACTTCTTGCCGTATTTGGATCTAATAACTTATTCATTTACCTTGTGGTTAGTTAGTATTTATGTATCAAAAACGAATTTTTTTAGTTTTAATACTACCTCGTAGTAATAGAAGCACTCCAAACACCCAAATACCTTATCTTCAGTGCCCTGGAAGAATATGACGGGGGTAGTGACGTTGTCAGCGTGGTAGTAGGCTGACCGGTCGCGGTACACGGGCCCCTGGTCCGCCCCCAGCAGGCTCTCCAGGTAGCGGGACTCGAACTTGTGCGTGCCATTTCCGAGGCCTTCCAGGTTTGATATGCCGAAGAAACTCGCACCTGCTCGAGTAGCGCGTTGTCTCCTTGATATGTTTCACTAATTCTTGTCTTGCAACGAAAATCAAGAGTTTCTGCTCCCTCTGTTAATGGTTTCTTGATAGATGTAAATGACTTTATTGATAAATCATTTCGATTGATGAAATTTACTTATTTTTTGGGAGGATCAAGCATGAATTTTGTGCACCGAATGCTTATTTTTCTCTCTGAACGGACAAGAATGAACATGAAAGGTATTTAAACTGGTGGGTGAATTCGAGGTGCGACCCACTCGCGAAAGCTGCACGGAACAGAAATAAGAAGGAAATATTGCGCCATTTGTACTTTGGTTGAAGTTAGGCAAGAGATGCAATGCCCCAAGAATTATCTAGATCGACGCTGGTGCGTGCATGCGTTTTAGGATCGAAAGCTGACGATAACAGATAAAAATCATGAAAAAGGAAGGTAATGAGGATTTTAGAATTTTACTCTATATACTGAATTAACTTTTACGGGCCCGGGATCGAACCCAAGACCTCAACAGAAAACAAGTCAGCTGCCACTGAACTCCCGAACTCCACTCACTGGAAAAAATGAATTTGATGATGTTGCTCTTTCCAAAGTTATATAAATTATTTTGATCGATTCCAACTCTATTAATAAATTGTGTGCATACGACTCATGCGTTCACAGACCACTTGAAATTAACGTAAACATTAGGCATATATCAATGAGAAACTCTGCGAAATGGGATTCTTGGGACTAGAATTTCTGGCAAGAAGTTTTTAAAATATTTCAAAGCACTTGCACTGAAAAACTTAATGAAGGTGACGACAGAGATAGTACCTGCAGTGAAGAACTTGGTGAAGGTGACGACAGAGACAGTACCTGCGGTAAAGAACTTGGTGAAGGTGACCGCAGACATGGTAGTGAAGCCCCCCGCTGACTCTCCGTCTATGAAGATCTTTTGAGGGTCGACAATGCCATCCTTGATGAGGTACTTCGCTCCCTCCACTGCATCGTGCAAGTCGTACACCCCCCACCTGCGAGGAGCACCTTCAACATATCAAAAACATGTTACGGGTTTTGAAATGTGCGCATCAACTCTACGGAAAGTGTGGCCAGTATTTAAATACCTCGGCTTTATGCCTAAGATTCTTTATATATATGAAAATGCAAAGAACAGTTTCACAGTAATATAATTAAAAAATTTCAAATGCCGACACTGTAAAATGAGTACGAATTTCAATTTTATGAGTATCTATATTGCGATACTGATACCAGAAAGCGTCAATTCACCTTCAGAAAGGTCAGAAAGGTCAGAAAGGTCAGAAAGGTCAGAAAGGTCAGAAAGGCCTTTTAGCAGCTTTGTACCATATCGAAAGTTTTTTGGCTCAATTTAATGTGGGCTGACATAAGTGCTGCCAATCCTACATATAAATATACAATATATTTTGTATATAAATATAATTATAT
Source organism: Orchestia grillus (assembly GCA_014899125.1). Lineage (NCBI taxonomy): Eukaryota > Metazoa > Arthropoda > Malacostraca > Amphipoda > Talitridae > Orchestia > Orchestia grillus. The sequence goes on along the minus strand of VOMN01047444.1, from coordinate 13,756 downwards.
ATATATTTCCTGTCCTAAATAAATATATATAAGACTGGAATTAACAGGAAACAATCATCATGCGCGGAATAATAAAAATGGGACACGAGCTGAGTTTTCAAAGTTATATATATGTATATATGTACAAATGTTACTCATGTTACACAAATTACTCATCTATATACATACACCAGTGAGTAACTTTGACAATTCAGCTCTGTCCCGTTTTCCTTATTACGCGCAGGATAATTGTTTTCTGTTAATTTCAGTCTTATTCTGCATCTTTCTATGGGGAAGTACAAACAAATTCTGCGAATTTCAAAAAGATAATTCATAAATACATAGTAATGTCAATTTTCAAAATATTTTGTTAATGATATTCCCGTTAATTTTTTTGTTAGGTAACCATCCATTTTCCTATAATTTGAAAGTTATACTCACTTTTCTCTGATATCATTGGAAGCACCCGAACTGCTCTACCCTGAACTACTCTTAATTCCCCTAAATGCAATCGAGCTGGAGCTCCGAGCTGGGATACTTAAATATTGGTAGCACTTACCGTAGAGTTATTGCACGCCTAACACTGTACGCGATGCTGACGCGGCCTGCCCTGTTTACGTAACCAGGTCGAACCTACAGCTCGATCCGCGCTAATTTTATATTCTTATTTTACAATATTTATCAGATTAAAATAATATTTGACTTCAACTTATTTTATGATTTCAAGATTAGATACTTTTCAAAAGCATTTTCAAAATATCTTTTAAGATATCTGAACAATACTATCTTTGAAAAGAATCAAGGAAAACGTACATAAAAGAACAGAAAATTTCGAATCGTCCTGTAGGCGACTCACTTCCCCTTCAGGAGGTTCCTGAAGGCGGTGCCGTAGCCTGTGCTGCCACGGTAGTCCACATCCAAGATGGCGAACCCTCGAGATGTGAAGAACTGGAAGTTGAAGTTCAGGTAGGTCTTTGCCGCGTCTGTGGGGCCCTGGTGAGTGCGGACCAGGAGAGGCGGCCGGGAGTCCGGGGGAGCTTCGTATTCGGCGTTCTGTTGGGCACAAATGATGTCGGCTTGTGAACTTTTGACGGGATCTTATGATGTGTAAAGAAAAATAAAGGAAACCAATATTATAATTCAGTTGACATTACATTGTATGGCTTTTTCAATATTTTATATTTAATGGGAATATAGAATCACCATCCCCAGCCGAGTAGGGACACAACACTTGGGTGCTGTAGCGTGCGTAATCCATTTATGCTTCTCCTGTCCCCTTTCCTGTATGAAAAATTTTACCGTACATATAGTCGTACATGGTCAAAAAATCTTATGTTCTTAGAGCCAAATTGATTAACAAAAGCTGTTGCAGTAATTAGAAGTTTATAACATCGAGTTAAACCTTACTTCTCTCAGCGAAGTACTCGGGGACCTTCTGAGACTCAACCGAATGAAGCCTTCACGAATACGACACAAAAACTTTTACTCTCAATTCTACGTAGGGCAGGCAAAAGTAATCTAAAAGTTCTTTACGTAGAGCTGTTGAATTGTTGTGCAAAACAACTACAGCAGTGCAAAAAATGTAGCCATAAGGACGACGCGAGATAACAGTTCCAAATACGACATTTGAGCGAATAGCGCATGCTTTAATGCCAGCCGGAGAGAAAAACTAACCCCAAAATAGAAGAATTTGACTGATTTCCCAACGAGTAGCACAGTTTCTCGTAATTCACTAAAATTTGCGGCAATGATTAAGAAGCACAGCGTTGAAGAGGACAACGAATTCCATGAAAGGGCGGAGGAAGAAGAGTGTTCAGCTGTGTACAACGAAGCTGCAGTAGCAGCATCTTCTCTGCTAGGCCTTGAACGACCGAGTAAAATTTTTTTAAAATTTGCTATACCTTGAATTGTACTGCTTTGATTTCCATTTTGACTTCGGATTTGGAACTTCTTTGATTTTTAGTTACGGAGGCAATTGTTTTTTTTCTATACTCCCGTTACTTTGCTACCCTCAACCTTCTGTCTCAGGATGGGTTGATTTTCCTGGTATTGAAACTGAAACCTCAGCAAACGTTAAGATTGTACGGGTAATACTTCATACTAAGCACGTTCACAGAACATCTTGTTCTAATTTTAAATAAAATTAATGTTAGCACCACTTTTAGGCCCCTATTTTTGCTAGGAATTAGGTTGCTCGCATCACATAAATAGCTGGAATACTCGCAGCTGCATTGCTTGTGGTCCATTTCTCATCAAAGGTTCTAGAGCTTTTTTCAATACGCGCTTTGAGAAGACGAGTTCCCGCACAACAAGCAGCAATGTACAGTTGCAATTCAAGGTTACAATCTCCGGACTGCAGCGTTGGCGACGCAATCAAGCGGCTGCATTTCTTCTGCATAAATAACGACATAAACAGAAAGCCAATCCCGTGGCTATGCAGAAAAGAGAGCAGCAAAGTCTTTTATATTTAAATTTTGTTACGCCAATCACAGACGAACTCCTCTGATGAACGTGAGTTCATTTTCAGCGTGTTGAGAGTAAATTAAAAGATTCTTTCTCTCCGCTTCCCTCCGTTTTGGTGAGCTTTCCTTCAAATTTGCTCTTTAAAATAACTCCCTTTCCCCAAGCAGATCGCTGAAAAGGCTATGATCAATTCGAAGAGTTGTTTTGACGCTGCTGGCCTGAGACGAGCACTGCGACAGGGAGACGGAATCTTTCCGCAAAAGTCTCTCAAATGTATTCCTTGTTTTCTATTGGAAGCACTAAAAGCTTCCCTATATTTTGGTCAATTTTGAAAAGACATAAATAATGATTCTGAATTACGATAAGTACTAATAATATTAAAATTCCCACAGTATCGTACTTTATTTTCGACGCTTACTGTTTTTACATTTTTTGATACCAGTACTACCTGACATCTCTCTGCGTTAGCATAATCATCAAATATTCAAGAAGCCTTGCAACATTCAAGCATCCGGTGTGTGCCTGCCCTACATCACCATGGGCAGATAAAGGTGTCCGTAGGCGACCATGGCCTCCGAGGTGGGGAACTCTACGGTGTCGCTGATGCTGATATACCCGTCAGAGACGGGCAGGGGACGGGCATTTAGGGCTCGGACTGAGCCCGTCGTAACGTCCACCTCCACTACCGTCAACGGGCGACGTCCGTCACCGCCCACCGTGTAAATCTAGCGATGGGGGAATTAGTTCGAATATTAGATTATTAGTTCTACGCTCCCGATCCTCGTGAAATGTGATCCAAAAAGAGCAAAGCCGAAGGACCATTTAATTTTGGCCATAATAAAGAGGGAATCTATTCATGTGGTGTGTTCCCACACACGATCCGCTGCGCATATAAGCCCTAAGTTAAAGAAGAGGAAGAAAAGATGAAGAATAGTCAGTCAAGACGGTATGAAAGTAGAAAGAAGTATAGATAAAAGGCTCGAAGGTTGAGGTCAAAGGAGTCTGATCCCTACATTCAGAGACGTATGCAAATTAGCTGAATAATTGTTGCCGTCTTGAATTCGCTACCCTCATATTTCATTCAGTGCTGTTAGAAAAGTGCAGCGTAAACTTACAAGCGGAAGACTGGAGTGTCGTTTCGCAACACCGACACCGAACACGACTTGGACAACGGAATTAAAATGCCTAGAAAACAACTTAGGTCAAATAAAATAATTTCTTCTAACTCATTTTTCATCCTTCCCACTTAGAGACCTCAAATTAGTTGCAAATGAAGACTCGTAAATTTCTCCATACAGACATCTGCAAATAAAGTCCCTTGCGGGCCCCCCTCCAACACGGAGGGGGAGGTCGTCTCCCACCCACGTGCATGACACTCATTTTTTTCGCACGCTCTATTTTTCGCTCGCTCTGTCCATACCTAATGTACGTAGACGTTTCGAATTCATCTTAAATTAAAACTTATCAAGCACCTAATCTGAGGCGTATTATGATTTTTGTTCTCCTTACACTTTTATTCGTACGTGTCCGTATGGAGAAAGAAACGAGGCTGCATTTCCAACTAATTTGAGGTCTCTAGGTGGAATGGGTGAGAAGTATAAGAGATTTTAAAATTTTCTGGTCGGTTCCTCTCACTTAAGGTGAAAGAAAAACAGAAACCATAATACGCCTCAGATAGGTGTTTTGATAAGCTGTAATTTGAGGCCAATTTGAGACGTCGAAGTGCATTGGGTCAAAAATGGGGCGTGCGACAAAAATGGGTGTCATACACGTGNATTTGTACGTGTCTGTACGGAAAAACGTTACCAGGCTCCATTTGCAACTAATTTGAGGTTTTCAAGTGGAAAGAATGAAAAATGAGAGGTAAAAGGTATTATTTTCTTTGATCTAGGTTTTTTCTAGGCATTTTAATTCCGGTGTCCAAAGTCGTGATCGGTGTCGGTGTCGCGAAACGACTTTCCAGTCTTGTGCATGGAAGTTTACGTAGCACTTTTTTAAAAGCACAAAATGAAATTTGAGGGTAGCGAATTTAAAACGGCAACAATTATTCAGTGAATTTACGTACGTCTCGGAATTAAGGGATCAGAATCCTTTGTTTCGTAGGCTTGGAGCTAGGATCATGGGCTGTGAGTCATGACACTTATTAGTTTACTAGTGGACTTGTCCCGCCAAAAATGGCGGGACAAATGATATTAAATTCTCAAGATGTCCGCTTATTTACGGTAACTCTGACATGAAACAATTTTATTTTCAGGATCCCTGATACGGACTACTTTGTCCGGCAGTCTCGCTATTAATTACGGACGGGCAGACGGAAGGTGGACCAAAGAAGCAATATTTTGCTATTATTGTATGGTAGGATTGGACTTGTTCTCCCTGGGGAGCCACAAAGAATTTATACTTCTAATTATAAGCTTTGGGTCAGTTGAGTGTCGCTCAAAGGTCAACAAACTCAATTAAATCAACGCTGGCAGTAGATGAGCGTTACTCAGTTCACTTTTTGCATCATACTCGCAATAATGCAAAACACAGACAAGCAAGTTGTGTGTCGTAGACAAGCTAGCTGGTCGAGACATTCCTTATTTGGTTGCATTATTGTGTCATAGGTAAATTTCTCGTGGTAAATAAATGTTTCAAAGTTTAAAATTCAGCTCACTTTTTTGCCGTCGTTGGAGTAGGTGAGGCCGAGGCTGTAGGTGCTGTAGGTGCTGTAGCCGGGGCGCAGCACGCGGCGGCGGGTGCCCGTCTGGGTGTCGACGATCAGTAGTTCCTGGCAGCACACAACGTCACACCGACGAGAAAGTGATTGCTCAATTATTGCGCTAGAAATTGCCTAAAGGACACGGCTCTAAAAAGATCATCGCACAGAAATGAGGAGGGCAAAAGTTTCCATGCGTATGCGCTATCAAAGGAGGGCCCTGCTCACGAGAGCAAGCTCCTGTTTTCTGGGAATTGCAGGTGGGAATCTTATTAGGGAAGAGAGCAGGGGAGGGAATTTCACTGCTACGAGGGTTCCTAGAGTTTTTTTCATGCCTAGTTGACGCACGAAAACCATTTATGCTTCCTCTGTCTCCTTACCTGCATGAAGACTTTTACCAGACGTATAGATCTATAAGGTCAAAAAATTTAAATTCCTGCAGCCAAATTGATTCACAAAACTTGTTGCAGTATTTAAAAATTACATTAAAACTTATTTCAGGGGTGTTTACCTCCGGTAGCTTTAGGTAATGAACGGTGAACGATAATTTAAATAAGATATAATCCAATAGTGCACACCACAATACTGATTTCAATAATTTCTTGAAGCTCCATAAATTAATTGGCCACAATATCGAGCCGATGACCTAACTAAACCGAGCTTCCAAGATTCCAGTCATGGCAGGACAACTACAAAATTATTGGGATGGGGGGAAGGGGGGTGGGGGAAGACCACCCTTCAACATGCGGCCCTTCAACAGGCGCTCCTTCAACAGGCGCCCCTTCAACAGGCGCCCCTTCAACAGGCGCCCCTTCAACAGGCGGCCATTCAACATGCGGCCATTCAACATGCGGCCATTCAACATGCGGCCCTTCAACATGCGGCCCTTCAACATGCGGCCCTTCAACATACGGCCCTTCAACATACGGCCCTTCAACATACGGCCCTTCAACATACGGCCCATCAACATACGGCCTATCAACATACTGCCCATCAACATACTGCCCATCAACATACTGCCCATCAACATACGGCCCATCAACATACGGCCCACCAACATACGGCCCACCAACATACGGCCCATCAACATACGGCCCATCAACATACTGCCCACCAAGACAAAGCCCCACCATGCCCTGGATGACTGCCGCTTCATGTGCCCCAACTGCGGGGTTGGAGTCATACGCCTGCATGCCTAGCCTGGGGGCAAGGGGAGGGGGGCATCACAGGTGAGGGAATAGTTAACGCTGCACGACTCGATGCGGATGATCCCGGTGTGTTTTACCGTGTCTCGGAACCGTCATCGTACAGGTACCAGGCGTACATCGACGTAGCAGGTGGACACTCGGAACACTGACTGTAATTCCGACTCCTTCATAAGCTTCACGTTATCAAAGGACATTCCAACGCCGACTCCGTGGGACTGTCCCCACTATAATTAAATAGGCCCTATTCAACTTTGAGCTTCGATATCTCAAAAACGATGCTTGTTTAGATTTTTATGTATCCATGAAAAAGTTGTTCTTTTTGGTCTTTATATCTGCTTGAGTCTGTGTCGTTAGGTTCCAAACACCCTGTCTTGTATCTGCTCACACTAGCCGTCATGAAGATTTGACTAGCAGCCGAAGTAAATTTGTACTTCTTTACTACTCCGAAACCAGATCTCAGTTTAGTTCTCACTATAATGGTATAAAAGCTTGGAGCTCATTGCCTTCTACCATTCGTGGGAAAACCACACTCCGAGCGTTCAAAGTAATTCTAATTTCTTATAAAGACATCTATAGCTGTAATAATTTTAAGTATAGGATCACATCTACACAAACTTTTATGTTAAGGATAGAGCATTAGAATAGATACATACGAATGTACGCTTCAGAACACAGCTTCTATAGGATGCTATTGAAGTCACAAAACGTATCCGGACGCACAAGCAGCGTAGTTACAAATGTCCATTGTAATTGTTCAAAAATTCTATATCCGTAATTTTAATTCATGTAACTCTTGTGGTATTAAATTGTTTTATAGTACATTCATCACTAACGGCTAAAAAAATTATGATAAACGTTGCTTCTGGTTCCTGCCTCTGATTGGTTCAAACTTTCCCAAGATGTTCTTCACAGAGTTATTTTAAATTGACACTACAAATAACGCGGGTATGTTTCATCGGTTTAACTTTAGGATCATAATATTTTTCAAATGAAAATAGACCTTCAACCCCCCCTGTCTCTTGCTTAGGCTAACCCGGTTTTCTGATGGGAATTAACATAGCATAACGGGATGCAGTTAACCAACCATGCGTGAAGTTTATTTATCCATAAATTTTGCTAATATTTTAGAAACTAGTTCTTAGCGGATCATTTTATGTCAGAAGTAAAATTTGAAAGCATAACATTATGGAGTTAGTAAAATAAGAGCGATTTCGTTTAGAGTACGAGCAGAAGTCATGAGGTACCAAATATTCTAAATGAAAAAAAGTTTCACGTTACTTTTAAATTTTTTGCAAGAGTTAGCACATTAGAAAATTCAGAGGTATTGTACAATCAACACAATATCTATTGCCATTGCCTTTTGTTACCATTGTCCTCATTCGGTACTATCGCCCTCAGGCCTCCCAAAAACTGGACGCTATGCACCAGTGGGTTAGGTCTACAAGCAAGGTCCGTCGCGGCGTGTTGCCATTTTACCGTGCGAGCAAACTTTTTGTTGTCGGTCCAACTTTGAAGCAGTGAATCTTGTGCATTAAGAGCTAGGCTTCTAAAGTTCAGACGCTCCAAACCCTTTGATCCATAAGCTCGTGCGAGATTTCTCACGTTGCACAGACTTTTAATTAGAGAGCATCCTTTGCTGGGCTCAAGAATGGGTATCTCACCTCAAAATTCACTCGTTTTTCCTGTTTAGTCATTCCGATTGATAACCTCCCCATCTCTTACTCCCTCCAGTTTAGAAGAAACAACAGGTCTAAAAAAAACTTGATATTACGAAAGCTACGAAAATATACTTTCCAAAGCGCCTTCTCAGCCTCATTCGGCATCGTTCCGAACGCTGCGAGACCCCGGCACTGCTGCCACGGGCGCACCACTCACCTCCAGCACGGCCACCCGACCTCAGCTGGCCCAGGGCTCAGGTTGACTTCGGCGCCGTTTTTGTTGAGGATGTACAAATTCCACCACCCGCTCAGGTCGGAGACGTACAGGAGCTCGTTGTGTTGGTTCCAGCTCGGGGTCATCATGCTGCTTAGGGAGAGAATATGAGAAAGTCACTAACTAAATTCCTAAAATCATACTTGTGAGTTAAGAAGATTCAATAATGGCTCGGACGTCAGCAGTGAAAGGGACTTCTTACTTTTGAGAGACAGTTGGAACAAAATAATATGAAAATTATTTTTTTCGTAATAACGCCAGGAATGAAAAATGTTATAACCGAAAAAACTAAATATTTTTTCACCATCTGCATGACGAAGGGATTTAATATTAAGCAACAACAAATTCTGCGTCACAACAAGGCTAAGCAGGTAGATCAACCCAAAAGAACTTGACACGAAAATTTAGTTGACAGTTCACTACAAGAGTTGTGAAATTTCTGACAAAGGCAGCGATCAGAAAAAGGAACATTTGCTTATTAATTAGTTTAAAGCTTCCTCTCCATTTGCAGCATGACTCAAAGAGCGAAAAGAAGAGACCATTTAGTAAGGAATATATAGAAAGGAAAATCAACCTCATGGACGAACTCTTTGATAGGGTGTGTTTTCACACAGGATCCACTATATATAAAAACAGTAAGTTAGGAATGAAAAAGTAGAAGAATAGACAAAGAAGAGATAGCCAAGAAAGAGTGAAAATTGAAAGAATGAAAGTGAGCACCAAACATAGAAGTCTCGAAGGCTTGTATATACCTTGGGTAACATATCAGTCCCCCTGTAGGGACCCCGGCCCCAAAACACACGATAAGCAAACCTAACTAACCCAACTCTATTGCCCATCCTATGCCTCCTCTAAAGGGCTGGAAACCAAAAATTTGTCCGAGGAAGCTGGCAAGACGACAATGCCTGTAGATTGACAAAATTTCATCCTTCCGACGCTGAAAGGGTCAGGAGTTGGTAGACATCCTCCACTGGTGCGGACTACGCTCGTATTTTGGATGCAGGTGTCGAAATGAGACATTTGCACCTCCTGTGAGTATAAATATGAGGATTTTAGGAACTTTTTCTCAACCTTTTTAGAATTTAGAAATAAAATATGACGAAATTTCAGAAGCCGATGTCCTGACAGAGGAACTCGGGTGGATTAGCAACGGGGCCCTGCTGACTTTTTCCGACTGCGGGATGATTCGTGGAATTATTTCTGAGAAGTTTGCATGACTGACCTGCCCTGCTGCAGGTAGGTGTCCACATCGACATTCGATGGAATTTCCTCGGTGAGACTCCCTGCGTAGAGCTTCGTCTCGTCCCAGGGCTGTGGGTCGTTCGATTGTTTTATTAAGAGTTTACAGCCCCCTGTTCAGATGGAATGTGATCTGAAGGGAGCTAAGAGATGGAGCGTTTAGTGTGCTAAAAAGAACGAGGAGTCCATGGACTAGGTGTGTTCTCCTGAGTATAGAAAAAGCAAGTTTAGAACAATGAGGAAGCAAAAGTTGAAGAAAAGATTGCGGAGAATGAGTGAAGATTTAAAGATGGAAATTAGACACGAAAAATCTAAGACCCAAAGGTCTACCTACAGCTGAGATTACCGAGCCTTTCCCCCTGGGGACGTCAGGTCCCATAGCAAACGCTGATAAACCTAAGTAACCTCACCCTATTGCCTATCCCATGCCCCCTGGGATCCTAAGGTTGGAAAAATTATGGTGATACATTTGCCAGTCCGAGCGTTCTGCTATCGACCTGCCAATCCGGCGTCCGGGGATGAACATGGAAGTAACTCTTCGATTTCACCTCCAGCGTCATCGAGCGTAATATTTTCGCTCTTAACATAGAATGCCTTCTGATTTTACCGAGACAATTATTTGCAATTGGGAACTTAGCCCGGGCAGTTGTACCCGATGTATCACCAAGCGCCCCGCACACGGGCAGTTACACCACATGTATCACCAAGCGCCCCGCACACGGGCAGTTGCACCACATGTATCACCAAGCGCCCCGCACACGGGCAGTTGCACCACATGTATCACCAAGCGCCCCGCAGGCTCACTTAACAGAAGTTAATTACTTGCCCCTTAGCACTTGCCTAGCACCAGTGCGTTGAGCACCCCTTGCTAACCTCAAGTCCCCTTAGCACCGCCAGCCAACCACGACGCCCCTTTGCACCACCAGCTAACCACAACTTTACTTAGCACCACCTGCCAATCACAACTCCACTTAGCACCACCTGCCAATCACAACTCCACTTAGCACCACTTTCTATTCATAACAACTGCGAGAATTTACGTGTACCACATCACTTCTCACACGCACGTGTGTGAGAAGTGATAAAATTTCGTCATCACTCGAGCCACGAAATTTTGCTGTACATACAAATGTATCAGCCAGTCTGCATGCACACCAAATATTTTTGTCAATCATTATGCGCTAACAATTTTCTACCTAAATATTACTAAAGGAAGTAATTCTTTCACACGATATAATAAATTTCATTAGATCATCACTAGCACCGCCTATTGGGACACTAAAAGAATTCGTTTTCGTGTAATTTTATCTGTAAATGCATCGTAGGTAACAAATTTTCTTTTTCATGTAGGCTGCTTAGCTATTTAAAGCTATTTAATCTGGTCCAAATGATTCGCTCAACATTCTAGGAAGTCTATTCTTGGTGTGCTGTGAGAAAGATATGTATTGCATATACGTACACAGTACAAATTGCTGTTCGTGCAGGTGCATGCACACCTGCGTAAGTATAAGTTGCGCCTAATTTATGCATAAATATATTCCTACGTACATGTAGTGATTTTTAGCTTAAATGCATTCTTGCGAACACACAGTGTAGAAGTTATTCATAAATGTGCTCCATGTGCAAGAAGTGTAGAATTGATGCTTAAAAGTACGAGTAAATTCGTACACACAGGTAGTGCACCATTTGTTCATGAACACATTTCAAAGTAAAGACGGTGCATAATTTTTCTGGAAATACATTCCTACGTACAGATACGGCATAATTTTTTATGTATCCATTAACACAGACACATTGCATAACTTTCTCACCATTTGCGGATGGTCCCACTGGATCCACACAAATCTCGTCCCGTCCAGAGAAACTCTGGGAGACGCAAAGAAATCGGCGTGCGAAAACATTGTATGTTCTTTGCCGGAACGCAGGTCGATTACAGCGATTCCATTTATGGCTTCCTTGCTTTTGCCGGCCTCCACGGGGCCGTGGTCCTCGAAGACGCAGTACAACCGCTCTGTCTGTGCGAGCAGTGGTCAAAGGCTGAGTCATAAGGAGCAAGAATTGCGGAAAATGAAGATGTGTTTTACAGAATTGTGTTCTGAGTCGAATGGGTAATGAATTTCTCTGCACAACAGACTCTATAAGGGTGTAATAATGAATAGAAACTTTAAACGGGAAGTGTAACCAACGATGCGTATAAATGGAGAGGTTGTCAGTCCTTGTGAAGACGCGTTTCCATGATAACTGTAATTGGGCAAAATAAATTTCGATACTATACAATGATACAAAAAGTATACATATACACATGTTTCAGAGTAACCATCTATTTGCGAGCTGCAGGCGCGCGTTCGCAGAAAATTTCCAAGTCCATATTCTCGAATTCGTCTGTCTCAATACAGAGACGCGTCAGAGAAAACAGACCGCAACAGTAACGCAAAAAATCACAACATTTCACACAAAATTTTTGACTACGCGGAGACGCTAACATTCAATTCGTTTTCATAACCTGCGATGAAACTCAAACCTTGGGGGAGTAAGAGAAATCAGCGTATCTCTTCGAGGGAGAGCTCGTGACCTTCTCGGGTTCCCCCATGGGCTCCCCCAGCCTGTAGACCTGGTGGTCCCCCCCCGACACGTAGAAGACAGTGCCGTTGTAGGCCAGGAAGGAGCCCCCGCCGTATTCGTGCACTCGACTGCGTACGTCCACCGCGTCGTCCGTCCACCGAATAATTTTTTGGGTTTCTGATGCGGAAATTGAAGCGAATGCTTGCACAAATATCTCCGTCTCGCAAGAATGAGCGGGTGAATAAAGTTTAATTTAACACTAGAGAGGAGAATAGGGCGAGTTCATAAAATTGGGTTGAAGGCACGTGGAGGACACGTTTGTAAAACACTCAGCCACGCTAAGTTCAGTTTCAAAACAATGAATGAAAAAGAGTAACTGATGTAAAAACTGAACAATATTTTGCCTGTTTACACTCAACAATGCTTCCAGCTAAGAATAGAAAGACTAAAGATGCAGTTTTCATGTATTTTGAATCTTCCTTTTCTTAGTTAAAGTAGCCAATGAGCGGAACCTCAACCTTTTCACTCATTTCTAAAGCATATCTAAAACTACGTGGCATTCGGCTGAACACCCTACAAAATTTTCACTATTTCTTAAAAACGAGCTAAAAATTCTGATATAAAAACCAGATCATTACAGTAACAGCACAAACGAATGCACGAATGAAGCAACGGACGCACCTGTGAGAGTGCGTCACTCGCTCTACGTAACCATTTATTGTCGATTACAGCGATCCTTTACCAGGAGAAAAAAGTTGTCATTTTCCGAATGCTTGAGCACACGTCCTCGTCAGGAGAATTACAATCTGAACTGAAAAGTCTTGACCCACACCGACACTTGTCAGGCCGCTTCCTGGCTATTACCATGAAGAAGGTTGGTTGAACGAGCGGCAAAGAAACTTGTTTTATTTAAAATACATTCGATACGAAGTGAAAGACCCCATAAATATTTGATGCACTTATGAACCTGTCCGATTCTTGACCCTGGAGACTCGCAGACTAAAATTATCGACCTCAACAACATTTCCTTCACTCCTCAGGGTCCAAGATTTCCGAGACGAACTTTTAAGCGTTAGAAATATTTTGTTTGCCCTCACAAATTCCTTCTTAGTGACAACCCCCTCAGCGCCGGGTAAAAAACGACACAGTCAAGATTTATTTCATTGAAATCCGCTTCTACAAAACGCCTTCTCGAAGTTACGCAAGGGACGATGCGGGTGTAGCACACGAGAACAGACCTGGCCATCAGAGGATAGAAAAGGAAAAAACGTTTGTCCTAAAGAAGTTGACGCGTGATATATTGATTTTTAAATGCCTTATGATCGCTGACAGGACACCTGAGTGCAGCGAGGACTTTTGAGCTAAACTTTTCTTTCCGGGAGGAAGCAATCCGAGAACACGTGAATATCAGCCGTAGTGTACATCCGGAAAACTGTATATACGAGTAATTGTTATATAAAAAAGCAAAATGAATTGCGCAGAGCAGTCCTAGACGAGAAATGGACGAGCTAATTTAAGTAAACGCGCCAAGAAGGAAAGCGCCCAAAGTTCCTGAACACATACTTTTTTCTTTTTTACTGCCTTAACTTATGTTTTATATCGACGCACGACCGGTCATTGCGCAGTGTCGTACGAAAATGTGCATTGTGTAGAGCTCGCCCCTCAGCGCTACTGC
>VOMN01047442.1:0-28350 GCA_014899125.1 Orchestia grillus | reverse complement strand
AAAATGGGTTTCCTTTTTTCTGGGACACCCTGTAGAGCCCCAATGAATGAGGAATATTTTGCCCCAGCCTCGCCTAAAGACAATTTTGGTGGGTGACTCCCGATAATTTAAAAACACAACTCCACCCTCAATGAGCTGCCCCTTGTGTCACTAACGACAGAGTTTCCTAGCACCCCATAATCTTTTCCCGGATAATTATCTAATAATTGTTTTTGTTAGAAACTAAAAATACTGGTGCAGTAAAGGTTACACTTTAGGAACGACAATCCCGACCCACCCACACTTGGACATGAATAGCAGCCATGCATCAACTCTTCGGACAACACCAATACAGCGGCCAATCATGCAAAGCACAACGCATTCACCTGAACTTTATCTTCATCTCATAACGTGAACAGTAAAATACATCACCAGCGCTGCTCGTTTTAAGTCTCGTCATGGCAACAACACACGTCATCCTTAACTAACATCAAATGCGTAGTGTAAAATATTTCTTCAGAATTCTACAGAAGCATTTACGGCCCACCTCATTCTCATGTGTTTCCCTTCAGCCAAGTCCAAGAGACGTGTTGCAGGTGCACCCTAGTCCAACTTTTTACCGGGGCATCTATGATTATCTTTTGCTAGCCATAATTTTGGCCGTCCAAGCGCAGATATCGCTACCGAATTGCTCGTTATTGACGGAACAGTGAAACAATTAGACGGGGATGTAATTACTGCACGAGTATTGGGCGTAGTAATACGCACACAAGTGCGTTAATAACGTAAAGATTTTGAGCGCATTGAGAAGGAGTATTCATGCGAAAGTACATAAATGCATAGTGAATGAAGTCACTGCTGTTTAAACTTGAGAGAGCCGAGATACAGGTACTGTACTTTCAGTTTGGACTCAAACACCCGTTCGAGAAGTGGTGGTCTGTGAGCATGGTAAGTTATTCTGAAGAAATATTTTTAACATCGATCTCAAGTCACGTAAAAAATGCAATATAAGCTTCCACTATCAAAAAAAACATTTAATTCAAGCACAAACACAAAATATATTAATCATTGAAAAAGTCATAAACGTGTACGAGTACGAAAGCTCTGTCAATCAGTTGGGACTTTCGTGCTTCTTATAAAAATGTCGACGCTCAGACCTACATGACTGGTATGCTTTGTAATGACTTGCTGGCTAATATTTCAATGAACAAATAAATACTTGGTCAATTTTGTATTTGTGCTGCAAATGTTTGATATATGCTTGCGCTGAAAATTCTTAAGAAAGGCATTTATAGCTCTGTGTCTGGGACAGCATATTCAATAAAAACCTTCAGTTTACAAGCATACTTTGCAACTCCTCCCGATGGGTATACGAACATATCAAAAGCAGCCTCAATTCATATCATTGCCTTCAAATTTATTCACTTCAGTGGCACCGCGTCTGCGAAGCCTGCGCAGGCACGCCTCGCGACTCAATGCTCTCGTAGCGACCCTGACTCAAAACCAGTCAGTTTTCTGAGAATTCTTCACCTCAAAGCTCAATACCTTCCCCTTAAATTCGCCACGTATAAGTAAGTATAAGAGGACTGAGGAGTTCATAGCCGACGTCAATACTCCTAAATCCCAGTACTATAAAGCTGACATGTCCGCGAAAAAAATAGGAGTGAAGAGTTTGTAGACACTTCATCCACGTGCGTGAAGCGAGCACTTCACTGGCGACGACTTTTAACTGAAACCAATCAAAGGAAATTTTGAATCGACCTATCACTTGTGATAATAAACTGTACGGTATTTTGGAAAGTAAACCTATGAATGCGCATCAAGAGATTTAGGGCTGTGTCATGCAGAAGGGTTCAGCACTTATGCACCCAAATTATTTTTATTTTTGAGGAAGTTTTATTGCTCGCTGTAATAAAACGCAGGTCGTTTGATTTCAATTTTTTTTAAATAACGATGCTTATTATAACATTTAGGTCAAGCATCTTCGCATTTACTATAGTGCTGACATTGAGATTGTAGTTCTAATTCACTAAAACAATAGCCCTTCTGAGGCGAGAAAACTGTGAAACCTCTTCTTCTGTAGTAAAATACTTCTGATTTAGGTACTCTCCTGTTCACGATTATATGCATTAAATGGAATACGTTAATGTTCGTTGGTCGGTATTACGTGTACTTTTACTGCTGTTATAATGGCGCAGAATTGTAATTAGAACGTATATTTTATTGCAGTTCTGAGGATAGAACAGATTGTCTCCAGTTGAAGATGACATGTAAATTGAAGAAAATAATTTCTAAACAAAAAAAGAACAGGTGATCAAACTGAAACAGATGCTGACCCACTCATTGTGCAGTACTCTGGCTAAACACCATCGCATTGCAAAGCCAGACGAGTAATATAAAAGAATATGACAAGGGAAAATAAGGCAACACTGAATGCAAAGCTGAACCAACAAAGGACTCGCATAACTGTTATGTACTTAACATATACCCTGTATTTTTAGGCAGTCGAACCGTCGTACTGAATGTCGTTACGAGCTCTCTCACGATATAACCGGCTTTACAGAATCTGCAGTCGGTCCATTAGCACACCGTCGAGGAACGTCATGTCCTGAAAAGTTCGTAATTTTTTCTGATTTGATTAGAAAACATAAAGTCAGACTCCATCCATTCACAGCTGCACAGTTTCATATTAGAAGGATTTGAAGTGGTCGATACATGGAGGCAGCGCAACCTCTGTATTTTGGTCTTGATAGCCCAATTTCAAGAGTAATTGCCAAATTTATTGATTTTAGCTTGATTCAAAAACGGGATAACAAATTTACTAAGACTAAAAGCAAAAGCTATCACGTTTCAGTCCTCCGTGAAAATGCGATTAGGTATTTTTATTTCATACGTCAGATCTTCTACCAGCCTGTCTATTGCTCCATATTCTGCACCGTTCCATCCTGACTGCACCGTTCCGTTCTGACTGCACCGTTCCATCCTGAATGCACCGTTCCGTCCTGAATGCACCGTTCCGTCCTGACTGCACCGTCCTGTCCTGAATGCACCGTTCCGTCCTGACTGCACCGTTCTTGCACGCATCTTCAACTTCAGACACCGACACAAAAGCTACAATCTTCGAGCTCCGATAACAAGATTCAATATTTTTTGGTTCCTGTTCTGCATTCAGGAGAGCGCATCGAACTCGCAACAGTTGAATGACGCGTCAAAATTAGGCCTGAAGTTTTGCTGTTTGACCGTGAGGCACTTCTGGCCTCCCTCCTGTCACACTTGTCTCGTTTTACGGTCCGCCCACAAATTGGAAACAAATCTTGCAGAAAATCAGACTCTTTCACTGACAGCGGGGACCCAAGTCCTTTTTCTCCTCCTCCTCTTCCTTCTTCTTCTTCTGTTTTTTTCTTTTCTTTTTTTTCCTCGTAACGCTTATGACGACCTATGCAAAATTGTTTAAGCCCAGAACCCTGAGTCGGCACTTTCCGCTAACCAATCGATGAGCTATGCACCAGAGCTCTGCTTTCAATGGGCGGAATACAAGGGAGACACGAAACGGGTCTTGGGTGAGTTAATTAAGCAAAGTTGGTCCAACGGAACAATCGCGATTGATTAACTCAATGTAATTGACTCTGGGGTTAAATTATGGGAGGTCATTGTTTTATTCAGGGAGTTTTGCTCGTTCCATGCAGTGAACTTTGTACAGTTTTCCCTCGGTTTTCTTAGTCTCAGCTTGTAAATATTAAAAATGTTATATTTTTTAACTCGCCTCTAACCCAAAAGTAAGTATGTATTGACTCGCGTTATATGATACAGATGGCAATGATTAGCGAGAACTGGGTCAGTAAATTCGATGATTCGAAATTAACTTAAGTAACAATGAATGATCAAAATTTGACCGTGTATTTGCTATTTATGCATGTATTTATGAATTGCAGCTTTCCAGAACGGGTTTCTTTTTACGAATTATTCGAAAATTATTCTCCAAACAGAGAAAATAGAGATCAGTATAAATTAAAATGCATGGGAATATTTTGTGTAGAGAAAAATTAGCTGCACAACGTACGACTCACAACAAATTTGAAGTTATTTGTGTACTACAATTCTATTTCAGTCAATATATTTGTACAACCATCCAATTTTTTACCCTTGGGGAAACTAATTTGATGAGGCATTCGTAAATAATTTCGAGTGTGGGGTGAAATTAGGTGAATTCACCTAAACAAAGCACAGCAAAGCAATGAAAGCCACTTTCGACTCGTGTTTCAAAAATATGACGTAAGGCAAACGAATAAGGGCTGAGTTATGAAATTTAAATTTTGTATACATGGCTGCAAGGCTAAATACTTTCATCTTTTCCCGGCATGTATGAAAATCTTTTTACTTCATCGTAAGTGTGCGCTCGAACCACTCAAAGGTTCGTTCCTACAACCTAATTTCAGTTTTAGCTAATTAAAAGTTCTCTATCGACATGAAATGTGGTCCAATTAAGGGCAGCGAAATAAAGGGACCGTTTAGGGTGGAGTATTGAGAGCGAAGAATCTATGCACAAGTGTGTTCTGACACAAAATTCCCTGCGCGTAGAAGCAGCAAGTTAAGTTAAGAATGAAGAAGAAGAAAAATCAAAGAAAAGATAGCGATGAAAGTACGAACATTGCAGGAAACATAAGCTAATTTTTAAATTCTTGCTTGTTTCATTTAAAACTCAGGTGGATATGCTTGCGAGCGATTAGGTGCGAACGATTTCCTGCTCCTTATTTCATTCGTCTTAAAAAATACATTAGTCTTTGTAGATTTTAATAAAAAGACACGCAATGATCCAGCCGACAGCGTCCGACAACGCAAGACGTGTTGCCCAGCCAGCGCGTCTGGTTGCGTCACGTCCCGGCAGCTGTGGACATCCCACGCTATCTAGGTCGAGATTCCTGATGGTTCGCCTGCGTGTCTGTCGTAACAGTCACGAAATCTGCTGGCCAAATTACGTACATACCGTAGATGGTTGGAGAATGGCCCATTTGTTATCGTAGGCCAGATTGAAGTAATCTGTGCGCTCGTTTCAACGTACTGCCGACGCCCGTACGTGCACTACTCAACACCCGCTGCTCGGAGCATTGCATTCGTATTGATTCGCGTCTTATTCATTTTGTTCTAACATGTGCTGATCTCGTGTTCGGCGACACCTATACCTTATATTATTTTTCCCTGATATTATTAATTGGTTATCAACAACATAGTAATCAAGATTTATTCCAACGTGTGCTACTCTTGTGGTAACTGAGACAATGAACTTCTGTTGTTTTTTCCTCGAACTATCAACGACACATGATCGAGTAAAACATTAATAATTATTAATTATGTCATCCGATTTCTAATGGTCTTCATTTACCGTATTCCACTACCATCTCGGGGTCACCATTGCAATGCCAAGAAGAATTTTTTTCAAATGTTACTTCAGTGATCACCGTGTTCTCAAAAATGAAATATTGGAATAAGTAATTCGGCGTAAAATCTTCATTTTTCAGGGAAAAACAGAATAGCTGTTTTTTCTTGCGTGATTTTCTCCCGAGGGACGCCTTTTTTCCACACGAATTGAACGAAAGTTCATCAGCGAAAGATTTATTTGTCTTTTGCCCATCAACTCGAATTTCAATAAAATTTTGTTCGATATCACCAGCAAATAAAAAAGTAAGTCATGTTAGCTGAGTTAAATTTTAAATTATGCTCTACATTCCGCATTCAATTATTTCGCTTTCTTGCCTTTTGTGGAGAGAAATACCGATCGAAATAAAATGTTCAATAAGTCAGTTTTGAAACGCCACTCAAACGAAGTATACAAAATTTGTCTCTAGCAGGAATTATTATCAGGTAACTTCGTTTGACAATTACACCCGGAATCCTGGCTGGGGAAGCTTCAGAAGCGTGAAAATTTAACAAGTGCCGTTAGCAAAAGCATATACATACTTTCCTCGCCGCTCACTCACAAATGGTTCTTTGTTCCGTCACGATAAACGTGGACGGTAGCGAATTTCCCCACGCGTTTATTGATTCAAACATGATCAATTTTTTATCAGTGCTGTAAGTGAGTTGAAACGTGGGGCATTCGTAGTACATCAGACTATCCTGATTCTCTAGAGCGAGTTCCCGAACACTTTACGTAGCTGCAAGTGTACCTAGGATTTCGTTAAAATCATCGTCGCTTCCCCTTGATATCAACCTAAGTGTTGTATTGTTTTTATTTCTGTTGACTATACTAGGTGCTATGCATAAAAATTTCAAATTATTTTTTTCTGACTCAGAAATTTAATTTTACGTTGTTTTTCAAGTTTGAATGTGGTTTCACTACTTAATCCTTTTACCCAAGTGGGACCGTTCTCCTTGGTCATCGAAAACGCTCGCAAGTGTGCTATTTCCATGGCTGATTTCTTCAGCCACGAGTCACTGGAGAATGTATCAGATGACTGAGGCGAGCAGTCCCCGCAGCGAAAAGACTTAATACACTTTTGTGAGCTTAGAGAACAAAAAAGGAGTTTCTCATTATAAACGGAGAGATTATGATATAAAACTCCCGATCATCTTATTGGGCTGTAGCAACAAAACTCCATAATAGTGCGTTGATTGGGCCATTGATTTGATAGACCAAGTCAACAGTCGGCTTTCCAAGTACTCGCTCGCCTACGAGTTGCTTCAACTTTTTAGACTCTCATTTATTTAGAGAACAAAATCAATTTTACGCCTGTATTTTAATTCACGAGTAGGACCAGACGTGAAATTTGGCCAATTGTTTACAATAGATTATTTTCTATTCGATCCTCGGGTTCCCACGAGCTAATCAACTTTAATAATTAGCTCCCGAGGGGCCAGAGCAGCTTCCGTCGCATCATGTTCCCGACAATCAGTGAAAATAATTGCACCGTGGCCTTCCAAAAAATATGTGACGTCACATTTCTTGTATTAGGAACTATGATTTGAAGCACATCGTTTTCTGCAGTCCATGAATGAAAAAGTATGAACCCTGCAGACGTTCTATATCAGCATTACAGTCATAAATATTTTTGTTTATATTTTTATTATTATATGTCATCGTTCTTAACAGAGCACTCACTATATTTTGACCAAGAAGAGTCATGCCTTCATTAAGCAAGAATTTGGATCATCGATGACATTCGAATAACTTTAGAACATTAAACGAAGCTAGTGAATATTTGTGACACTGCAGTTCACGCCAGCGTCCAAGCAGGAGTTCCTACAAAGAGCAAGTCTGGACGTGCGGAGTTAGGACGCGCATGAGCGCGTAGCCGCTGTTTGAAAGCATCGAGGGAGGGAGGCAGTGTTCAGTTGTCTGCGTGTTCCCTGAAACTTACCGGTTGTTCAATGGAACTCTACGAAAGACTAAAATCCTACAATCGTAAAACTTAATCATCCCTTGGCTTCTAAACTGAGTCTTTCTAGAGTGTTTCTTAAAGATTTTGATGGCGTATTTCGTTAAAATATCCTAATATTTCGTATACCATGCGAACATTCGCAGAGATCGAAGAGAGTGCCTAGTGACCAAAGATTTCATCAAAATACAATTCATCAGATAGAAAACTGAGCAAGTAATTCGTGCAAGAAAATTAAATATTATCCAAAGCTGAGAATCGCTTGGAAGAACTGTCCAAACCTGTCGCTATGTTTACGAATTTTAACCTACAAACCTGTCGCTGTATCTCAGGTTAATCATTTGCATCCAGCCATGTAGATGTGCTGGAGCCCGCAACAAGCCCTGCATACACGTGATAAAAACATACACAATTGAAACGCTCTTTCAGTAGAAGTCAAAGTTCCTTTCGAGATTGACAGATAGATAAAAATTTGAATAAATATGATGTCGTCCAGGAAAGTCAACGAACGATGTGGTCTAGCTGCCTAGGAAAAGCGAGCGACCTCATCTTCCCGTTACTAAGAACCCATAATGAATAAAAGAAGAGATAAATTACAAACGGCATAAATTACACAAGGCATAACAGTGGCGTAGATTAGGATATGAAGGCCAAGTTGGGTACGAGAGGCAAGAGAACGACGGGAAGCGTCTTGGAAGAGCGTCTTTCACGTCTCGGAAACGTCACCGAGGAACTTTTTTTTAAAGACAGAAGCTGTGAATAGTGAAGAGTTAGTGTGTATGCAGAAGAAACAGCTTAAAGAACAACTAAAAAATTGCAAAAATTAACATAGGATCCACAACATGGATTGCTTAAGGGAGCGGCAGAGAATTAACTGACGGAGTCAACTGGGCTGAAGAATAGAACAGCTGAAGAGAGCATGGTGTCATAAATGAAGGAGATTTGAGGGATATTGGTCTGGTTACCCAGTATCTTTAAGTGCGTTAGCATCAAACTCACATAAATATTGCTGTCGAATTCTTGGTTGAAATATATAAATACGCTAAATATGTAATATCAAAATACCCTTATGTGAAGATGATTATTTTTTGACAGTGATCCTTACGAAATTATAAGCTATAATTTATCTGAAGACTTAATCATCTCCACGATATTCTACCTGTAAAATTAGTAAAGCCTCCTAAAGCTTCCCAACCTTCATTTCCAATATTTTCTTACGTTTGACGTTGAGATTCAACCAAATAAGTCTTTGCAAAACTACATGCAAAAATATCTTACAATGTCCCTATATCTGCATTTTCAAATCTCCTGGTTCAGTATTCGAAATAAATTGACATCATAAGACTTGACATTTTGTTAATCACGTCAACATTTGGTTTCTCTGAGCGTCATTATGTAAGCACAAGTTAAAGAGCCAACTGATTCGATCCGTTCACCGGCGAATAAAAAATTCACCGAGCACTCAGGACGGCAACTACGCTTCTATTCATGCACGTACACCGACCAGTTCAACCAAGTACTGAACGTAAAGCTGCTAAAGCTTCGAACACCGTTCATAAACAATACCACGTACGTAAATAGTAGAAATAATCATATCCACTGAGTTACAGAACAGAACACAACTTCTTACGTGAACTGAACTGAAAATGGCCGTCGTAACTGCACCGCACACCCATTCTTTGGCACAAAATTGTTGCAAGCGTTCAAACGAAATTTAAAAATAAATGTAAGATCTAAATTAAATCTGTTTCTAAACAGGAATTTAAGCAAAAGCAACACATATCGCAGCCTCGGGAACAGTCAGACATCCAGCACCTTAAATAGATGAACAAACAGTGCACTTTAGGCTCTGAAATTGCTCACGTTGCATGAACAACTAAATAATGATTCTTAGCCTCGCTTCAAGTAAGCTCTTAATTACTTCAGGTACACAAGAACGCTCGCATTACACTTTAGATTCGCACAAGAATAAACGAAAAAAATACCTAATACACTGATCGTAGATCAAGTGTACTTGGGGAATAAAGAATTAAACTCGATTACCGAGTGGAATTCATTTTCAGTGAGAGACCAGAAATTCTGCTCAAATATGATCAGCTTTCAATAATGCTAAAACTAAATGTGAATTGAGACCCTTCAGGGCTTGTTTTGTGCTTCAAATACGAGGGGATCCACGTCTTCATCTCCGCAATTCGCCTTTACTCTGGCTCCAGTCGTGCATCCAATGGACAGTTTCAAACAAGCAAGGAATGGTACGTCTCTCAGGAAGCGATGAAACTTAGGGTCGATGTGTGACAACTTTGGAAAGGATCAAATTCCCCTTGAGCTGTCAACTCATCCTAAACTTTTCGCTCCGAACTTGTAGACTGGGATTCATTAGCATGTGAATCGGATCTAGTAGCCACCCGAACACCTGCTCTTTGGCATCTGAATTTACGCAGACAAAGAGGGAGTTTTCAGCTTTACTGTGATGTAGGCCAATTCAGTTACCCTAATTCCCCACATACTGAAAACTGGTTTGTATTTTCCTCCATACAGTGTATTTTACTGAGGACCGTTATACTTTCACGGTCTGTATGAATAGGTGGCTTGAAGACGTCGCCTACAAGATATTAACATCTAAACGCTGCCTTATTTCTTCATTAAATACAATCTTTACAAACAACTGCAAAACGGGTACAGCTTCCTTGTGTACCTGATTATATAATAATAAGGATTACGCGTTAAACTTTAGAGACCAATCGTTAAACCGACGATTTTGCAAAAGTAAAGCGCAGGTAAAAATCAAAACAATGGGTAATGCTTACTGGAACCTAAGCGTTGGTAGCAACGTAACTGAAAAAAAGGAGGAACTCAAAACAAATGTACTTAAGTTTTGAATTATTGTGGAAATAAACGAGATATCCAGAAAAATTTGTACAACGAGGCTTATGCAAAACCAAAAATGCACTGGCACGGAGTTATTAAGGAAGAATTACAGACACACTCACACACATACAAGCATTGAGAGGCGCCAGTTGAGTCAACGTCTAAAGGAGCGAAGAAAAATCCGGTGCCGAATGCCGTTGTTTACTTTGTTTTCAATTCGAAAGATTTGAGGCAATGCGAAATATTATTTACGTCGGGGGTGATTAATCAACTCAGAATGTCATTCGAAAAAAGGCTTTAACATCTACTTGGATTCTTTGATTTCATATTGAAACCAAATGACGAACTGTGGTCTCTAACTTTCTATCCCAAAGTATTATTTCACACAACGAACTGTTGCGAATAAATCTCGACCACAACTTTATTTCACAAAGGCTAAAAACTTGCATGATCAGTCGTACTTATTCTCGTTAGTCGTGTTTTGACAAAAAGACTTTACAGAGCTCATCTAAATAACATTTTGAGTGACGAGCTGTAATTTCCATTTTGAAATGTGCAGCAAAAAGGCCCGGATTTATTCTCCGTGGTTGTTTGCGTACCTTATTTGTCTCCTGTGTTCAATGGAGAGATTGAAGAAAACGACAAAGACATCAGACGAAACAATTACATTGAACAAACAATGCCAGCACGCCGGAATGGCTTGCAATATAAATGAGCAAAGGGTGAGAGGTGATAACTAGCATTGGCTTGATGAACATCGCTCAAAACTAAATAAATAAATGCACACGCAATTGAAAGAACGTCGAAGAAATTACGAATATCGTCCCTAACATTAAATGTACTGCCGTTATAAGTATAATTAAGAATTTTGATTTAACTGAACTGTTCTTGAGACTTCCAGAGTAAATCTCTCATTAATTGGAACACATTAAAAAAATATTCGAATGTTGTTCCATGCGTTAGAGGATACGCTTTCGTTTAAAAAAAATGTAATCAACGTCGAGACTGATGTGAATACGAAATATTTCGTGTGTCATGAAGTCGTAGTGAAGCTCACGATTTTCATTTGACAACAACGAGCAGCAAAACGCGAAGCAAAAAAATTCCAACGAGCTCGGAATGGACATGAGCGATGTCAGTCCCACGACACTTCAAAGAGACACGGATTTTGAAATATTTGTGCGATAGCGCGATGTCCTAAATAGCTGAGACAGGAAAACTTTGGGGGTTGTAGAATGACACGATATTGACCTACTAATGAAAATGGTTATCACAATGACTTCAACAGGTATGTGTATGTGCTTTATTGAAACTAAATGGAGAGCCTAGACAGCAGTTATCTTCTGCGTGAGATGTTCAAGTACTCCGAGAGAAACAGCTTCAATTAAATCAAATTTTAGGCATCTCGGAAATGAATAAATCTTGATATTGATCTTATTAACAATGAGAATTAGCATGCTTGCATATCAACCATTGCGTTAAGCATTCCTTTGGAAGAATAATAAATGTGTGTTCAAAACATGTATTCCGAATTTTTTTGTAGGACCTTCATAATTCGCGTAATAATTTGTACTTTAAAGTTCATTATTCGTTAATAAATACGCGTATCTACTGCAATCAATAAATTCAATTCGTAATTACGAATTCATTTTTTCACTCAAGCACAGGATGAGGGGGGCAGTAACATGTCGTATATATAGGCATAGCTCAAGTAAATTCGGGTGCTGATTGCAAATGAACGAAAGTAACCATGAGCTCACGGAATGAGTAAATTAATTTTAATTAAACTTCTATCTTGCTCAGCCGTCCAAACCGCAGTGAAAGCTCACGAAACTCTGAGTGCCTTTGATCTTTGATGCCAACGTCCCTCAATTTAAACCACGCTTCGAGACTAAAATTGTGGGCAAAAAAAACGATTTTCGGACCGAGCAATGCATGCCAAATGTCTCTGTGTGTTCTGAGGCCGCCCACTCTGAAGAGCTCTCGGACCCGCTGCTCCGATGTGTGAATGCCAGCCCAGGTGTGGCGCTGCACCCTGAGAGGCGCCTGTCCTATGTGCCCTCTCACCCTCTGTGCTTTGGCACACAACTTGCCTCACGAGTGTGCGTCCACATATTCTGAACTCAGCGTACATATAGTCAATATGTATTTATTCATTCAAGAGGCTCTAGGCAATGCTGCCCCCCCAGGTATAAGATTATTAGGTTAGTAGGCAATGCTGCCCCGGTATAAGATTCTTAGGTTAGTAGGCAATGCTGCTGCCTCGGTATAAGATTCTTAGGTTAGTAGGCAATGCTGCCCCGGTATAAGATTGTTAGGTTAGTAGGCAATGCTGCCCCGGTATAAAATTGTTAGGTTAGTAGGTTCTGCTGCCCTGGTATAAGATTGTTAGGTTAGTGATAGAGACGTAAGATGAGCTTTGATCACCTTCTCTGATACAAAAAGTTCATGGTGCATACAGAGTTATGACTAGTTCACGACATGAACACTCGAAACCAACAGAACACTGGAGACCAGCAGAACACTCGAGACCAGCATAACCTTCGAGACCAAACGAACACTCCGGACCTAGAGAACACTCGGGACCAAGAGAACACTCGGGACCGAGAGAACACTCGAGACCAACAGAACACTCCGGACCAAGAGAACACTCCGGACCCACAGAACACTCTGGACCGAGAGAACACTCCGGACCAAAAGAACACTCCGGACCAAGAGAACACTCGGGACCAGCCCGGAAAAAAACAGTCGCGTCCCATCGAAGGAGATACTCACGAAGGCGGGGATGGCAGAGGCACCTGGTGAATTTTCCAGGTGGCGACGGACATGGAGTTCTCGTCAGCGGCGTAGCACCTCCAGAGGCACTGGATGAGGGCGGCTGCGGGTTGACGCCGCCGGATCATGTGCTTCTGCCGCTGCTGCTGCTGCACCTTCAGCGCAAAGCCTGAGCCCAGGATGCCCTGTGACGATACGCTTGGATCATTCACCCAAAATTATATACCACGGAACATTATATACTACGAAATATTTTATTCGAAACATCATGTACAACGTCGGTTAGTGTAGCTGAATAATAAATGTCAGTCGGTTTATATATATATGTATTCATCGGTAAATATATGCATTAGGAAATTTCGTTCGTGAATGCCTCCTTATGCATGCTGCGCATCCTTAGTCAACATTTGGATGCAAAGTTCGTCTTCGATTTAATTCTAAAATAATTTTCATTCACAGAACGCCATACAACAGATTTGATATTCGAATACCTCACGGTAAAATTTGCCAACCCGAGTTGATGCTGTCTCAGAGATTTGTTAACAACTTAGAAGTACAAATGACCCAAAACAGTGGAATTTAGGAGCCAGGAATTGGGTTTGGATAATGCAGCCCACAATGAATTGAATTCGCACGTAAGCTTCACGAGCACCCAAAAACAAAGAGTTTCCATGCAGCAGGGTAACCGGAAACATTCCGACGAAAATTCGATCCATTTTTCAAAGGAAACCGTAGCATTAACGCACGCTTGTTGCTGTCGAGCCTAGGAATATTCCTCTGTTGAGCGGTCAAAAACTTAGGCTGGAGTACGCGAGTGGGAATTTTAGTATCCTATAAACAACACAAAGTAGAGGACTCAGGGAAACGAGCAGACTTCAGTGGATATGGGATAGAAAATATAGAATACTCACACTCCAAAAACCGTCATTTGATATTATCCTTTGTACCTGAAGTATGAAACAGACGACGTCGCACCAAGCGGGTTCTGAACAGACGAGCAGCTCCATTGAGCTTCTGACGCTTGTAAAATTAAAGCCTAAAATGGTGTAAGAAACTTAGGAGGGACGACTGATATTTTCCTGACGATAAGAGGGTGGCCTGAATGTGACATCGTTGCCTAACTGTGGGGTGGTTATCTGAGTGTGAGATGTTTGCCCGACTGTGAGTTAGTTTCCTGAATGTAAAATGATTGTTTTAATGTAAATGATTACCTGAATGTGAGATGGTTGCCTGAATGTGAGATGGTTGCATAAATTAAATTGGTTCTCTGGATGCAAAGTGGTCGTCTGACTCAAATTGGTTGTTCATAGCAATAGAATAAACTTCCCAAAGGTTTTTAGCATCTTCTAATATTTTAATTTAAAAAAGATGAACGCGTACGGTAAAAGCATAACACTGTGCTTGATATTAGCATATAAAATTGACACCAGCGGATACGTAACAAAAATTAAATGTAAATCGCAGTTGTCGAAAGCGTATAAAGATATGGACCCGGCAGTGCACAAATAATTTTTTTTTTTTAATAATGAAACCAAGTCCTGGTCGAGTATAAAGTCCCAGCGATATGCTGAGTATAAAGTCCCAGCGATATGCTGAGTATAAAGTCCCAGCGAAATGCTGAGTAAAAAAAATGAGGCCGGGGTAATTTCACGATGAGGGGTGCCATCGACGGGGTCACATAAACGTCAATAGATCTCAACAATGACCTATTAATATCTATTAACAATTCATTTCTAAAAAAAATCATTCATTTCTAAACTCTACTCTCTCATAATTATATGGAATCAACTGGGCACAGCGGCCACGAGGACACTTTTCTACAAGCATTTTAAAAAAATGTTTGATTCTCAAAAGTTCTTAGCACCTGAAAATTCTCTCCAGCTTCTGAAATTTCTCTGCATATTCAAACTTTATTCATTATTTGTGAAATTTATCCAACGTTTAAAATGTGTACGAAAATTTTAACACATTTTAATTCAAAAGCGAAATTTGTGCATGGAAACAATGGACGTATTTAAAGTACGATATTGGTATCGAAGAAAAGATTACTGATTATCAGTTAGTTTAAAGCTCATAACCCACGTGAAATATAATCTAAAAAGAGAGAAGAAAAGGAACCATTTAGCACAGACTCTGACGAACGGGCAATCTATGCGCAAGGCGCGTTTCTAACTAGGATCGTCTGCGCATAGAAACAGCAGTTATAGAATAAAGAAGAAGAAAAATTAAAGAAGAAATAGTGAATAGGTGTGAAAATTGAAAGAAGTAAAGCGAGCACGGAAAATGGAAGTCCCGAAGGCAGATCTATAGCTGCGGTAATCTAACAGGGCCTCCCTGGGGACGTCAGCCCCCATAGCATACGGCAAACAAACCTAACCTTAACTATTGCCTATCTTATGCCCCGGAGGAGTGTAAGCGTGTGCACAGGCTGGCACAAAGTCACTTCACAATTTTCAACACAATTACAGCAACTAATACAGCTATAAAAATAGGTCACATATGAATTGAAAGAGAAAACCTTGAAATTTCAAAACAAATTTCATCATTATTATTTAAACACAAGCGTTTGCTACGTACAGTATTTTCCATGCCTATTTTTTAAATATCTGGAGTTATTCTGCTGATTTCTTCGATGATATTGTTTGTTAACTTATCGAGAGTATTACGCATATTGATGTGAATTTTTCTTTTAAGGTATCCCAATAGGAAAAAATCTGCAAGGGCTAAATCAGGAGACCGTGGTGACCATGGAATGTCACTACATAAAACGTGAAATTAAACGACCAGGAAAGGCAGCTCATAGCATTGCCATCGTTTCTCCTGTTGTATGCGGTGACGCCATATCTTGTTGGAACTACGAATTCTGCATGACCAAATCTTTCAGCTGTGGCAATAAATATATGTACTTACGAAGTCCCTCTGTACTGCAACTAACGATCCATTGCGAGAGAAATAACTTTCCATTATCTTTGTTCGTTAATTTATGTTCTATTTTGGCATTCTTGGGATATGGTAATTGTGTGAATTTTGATTACAAAATACACGTCAAATCAGTATCATCAATACAGGATAAAACTTCAATATTTTCTCTTTCATTTCGTATTAACGTATTTTAATAGTTGTATAACTTGATGCAAAACTAATTTTCAAAATAGTGACGTGAAGTGACCACCCTGAAACAAAGATGATGATATATTGCATAGAAGACATGCATCAAATGTAATCATATATTATGCAAGAGGAGATATAAAGCCTGATATAGAGCATGAAAATACTAAGCTCACACTATAAGTGAAGCAAAATATTCGTGTCCACGAAAGACAGCCGCGCATAAGAAAACGCGCCACGCTGCAGGGTGTACAAGCAATACAAGGCTGACATACAAGGCTGACATACAAGGCTGACATACAAGGCAGACATACAAGGCAGACATACAAGGCTGACATACAAGGCTGACATACAAGGCTGACATACAAGGCTGACATACAAGGCTGACATACAAGGCTGACATATTATTACTTCTTAGATCTTCTTGGACGCAAGGGAGTGCATCAGCCAGCAGCGGTGGGAGTCACCGAAGGCAATAGCATTTAATGAGACTGGACCAACTTGCATTAGCATAAGTAGGATCTGATTGGGTGACGGTGGCGACCGCAAGCCGCCTAAAGACGGCCTCGTTCTCGGCTTGCTTGCCTACAAATGCGGCATTAGGCGCCGCTTTAAATAATCCTTCGCTTTGAAATGAGCAACAGGGTCAAATGAGATACGAAATGCCCAGGCTTGTTTCTAAGAGAGGTATTTAATAAGTACATCCGTATTATGAAGATCTTCAGATTTAGAGGGCTTCTTCTGCTGTTTTTTTTAATTCATCTCTGAATCCATCAGTGTGTACAGCAAGCCCGTGAGATCAACATATTTTTTTTGTAACACTATCACTTTAATCCTTTCAAAAAATTAAAATGCTCCACTAGTGATGTTAGTTACGAAGTGAATTGAAAAAAGGTAGCGTATTCTAGATACCCTTCAGCAACGCGGCTACTCAACCTCACAACTGATGTGGAGACCGCGTGCTAATGGTGCTCTTAGACGATGTCGAATTCTAGGGGCGTCTGAACGCCTTACTGCATCAGCAATGCAGCTCTAATAAGGAACTTGCCGTCAACCACGCTGGCAGAAAAACCGACCTAGCAATTTTAGGTTATTAATTTGCAAGACAAACAGCGCTGCATCACTTCATCTGGTCATGCCCATGTTCCTTTGAAGTTGCCTTCCAACTGCGCCCCACGTGGCCAGCGGCAGCCAGAAAATGAGCCCAAATCGCTCTGTCGCAGGCCTCGTAATTCACGAAGGTTTTAGTGCCCGGACCGGAAAGGCTCCGAGTCTCCAGCTTCTGTAATTAGAGATGCAGACCGCCATTATGCGCATGACTGCATGGTCAACGCGCATGCGCTCCTGCACAAAATGCTGCAATGGATTGCGGAAGGCCGTGCTACCTTTAGATTGTGCTACTTGTCTTTAATGCATTTATTCTGTCCGAGCGTTTAATGCTACTGAAAGAGCGCCGAGCATTTGCACACGTGTGGCTTAAACTCATGGAGATAAAAATACAGAGGATCTGTGTTAAAGCTGGATATAGTCTTTCCTTAGTGTAGTAACATTCTAGCTCCAATCATCACTCTTTCGATTTCGGTAATGCAAAGGTAATACAAAAAGTTAGAAATTATTCGACTCGAAAAATGATGGAAAGTTTTTATTCAGCAAACCTAACAAATAATGTTATTAACAGACTCATTGATGAGTCACAGTAAATTTTGTCAACAGTTAAAAAACATTTCGCCCGAGCTCACCCGTCCATGTTTCCCAAATTCTACTCACGAAAATTTTGTTATGTATTTTCGGTATTTATGACACGTTGTGCAACTACTTGAATCCTGTTTTCGAATTAAATTGCTCTGATGACGGCAAGAGCATATTTTGCCGAAAGCTCAGAACGAATAAAAATTGTCTTTGAATGTCATTTGAAATTATCAACAATGTTATCAAGACTTTGCGTATTAATACGTTACCAAGACGTCTACTATTTTTCGAATTTGAGGATCTCGTGAAAATGTTATTTTTCACTACAAGGTTTCAATTCATCCCTTCGTACATCGGCATTCAGTGAAAACTGGACTAGAAAAATACGCTCTTACAAATTGTGAGAAGCAACGATGGAGAAGTTGCGCCTGAAGTGAAGGAATGCGGTTAGAGCTGACGCCTTCGTTAGAGCACGGGCCTATGCGAGCTCGCACCCTCACTACAACTCAGTCGTACAGGAGCTCCAATTCATTGGAACACGGGCCTATGCGACCTCGCACTCTCACTACAACTCAGTCGTACAGGAGCTCCAATTCATTTGGCCAAAGAGCCTCCGGAGATGACGGAGATGGAGGTTGAGCTGGGTGGGCTCTGAATAAAATCCCTGAGTGATAAATTGCATCCCAAGAAATTCTTCTCCTCATAAGAGAGCTCTTGAAGTTGTGTGCCAGCAATTTCCTCCTCCTGAGACCCCGTCTTCCGTTACTTGGAGTCGTTTTCCCCTGCCCCTCTACATTAACGACATGTAAGGATGAGCTTAATTCTAAAATAGTTTTAATTCATAGAACGCCGTACAACAGATTTTATACTCGCATATCTCACGGTAAAATGTGCCAACATGAGTTGATGCTGTCTGAGGGATTTGGCAACAACTTAGAAGAACAAATGATCCAAAATAGTGTAACTGAGAAGACAGGAATTGGGTTTGGATAACACAGCCCACAATGAATTGACCTTACGTGAGCTTCAGGAACACACCAGGGCAAAAGGAGCAGCGCTACATTTCAGCCAGTAAATTCCTCTCTGAGTGCCCCGCAAACGACCTGCAAATGAAGCGCTGCACCTGCCCGACGAGAAATATGTGTCTGTAATTTGCTAGTGAATTAGAATTACAGCTCGAGTTTGATAACACGAAGACAGACGAGCATCCTGAAAGAAATTTGTGGAGCAAAAATGACCATTCACAACCTTCAGTTGAAAGAGAAATGAAGGTTTTCACCTACACATTGAGGCTGACGAAAGAAACATTCCCCATCGTTCTTCGTTCCGGAACCTTTCATTTCTAATCGTGAAAACAGATAGAATGAGTAAAACGTGTTATCGGTATAGTGACTGTATCTACCGCTGAGAGTTACGGATGGGGCACAAAATTTAATGTCCCTTCTGAAAAAGATTTCGGGGGTGGCGAACAACACAAAAGTTTCAAAATCTCACTGCAATGACGTTAGTGTTTTCCCCGTCTCTACGTAGGTGACAAGCATAATAGAAAATCAACAAAGAAAAAATTCATATAACGTTTAACACAAACTGAAACTTTACGGTCGGTAAAAATACTTTTGCATAACCAAAACAATGGAAAAAGAAATAAAGTAATAGGGAGAGAGAAAAAAAAAAGTTGAATGAGTTCAATACATGCGGAGACCCATAGAAAAAACAGTGGACTCGACAGCTACTGGAACTCCGCTGCAACCAAAAAAGGAAGCTTTGTAATACCAAGAAGAAAAAGGATTAAAAGAGCTTCTTGCTGCGGAGGGTTTTTAATCCGAACTTTCTGTCGGCAGGCATTTTGCGTGGCAAGGCCTTAAGGAGATCAAGGGGCCCGGAAAGGCCACCCCTCGCAGTTTACACCCCTTGATTGCCGTCTTGCGGCCCCCATAAGCCTCGACTGTCCGGCCAATGAACAGAAAGGCCGCACGAAGGCCTTGGTCTGGAGTGTCCAGGAGGGACTCGCACACAGTAAAGCATGATTTACAGTTGCTAATTTGACCCTATGGACCAATAACTGATACAAACACGAAACGCTGATTGTGCAACTCATGAAGAGATAATTATTTCACATGAGCTGAAATGCGGTAGAAGATGAGTCTGTGTTTTCACGCTAGACTTAAGTTGGGTGGCGGATTTGTGTGTTTGTATGCGTATGCTGGCGTCAGAGGGCTCACGCCATCCGATTTATACGGAATTTGTTTGCGCATTTTGTCGGCATTAAATGACAATTTTTTCTGTCGTCTTAGTAGTTGAAGGATATTCGCACTGCTTGTTTCCGTGCGTCTTAAGCGAATTTTGCAGATTGGAAATGGTTTTCCATTACATTAAACTTTCATTGCTTGCACTTGAGTCGCAGCATGAAGCACTAACTTAGTATTCGTACACATGTACTGAATCATCATTTGAGAAAGCTCAGGGATCAACAATTCTGGAGCACATTCTGAACAACACGTTCATGACGGAACACTGAACCAACATTTGATGAATACTACTGAACTTATAAGAACTTGTTCACAGATCTAATACGGACATATACCCTACGAGTATTCAGGAACAAATGTTCGAAAAACATTCTCATGACTGGAAAAAAAACTTTCGACTATATTCCTCGTTAAAGAAACAAACTGCCACCATATTTTCTTCAAGGCCGCGAATTACCAAGGCCTTTGAGAAAGGGTTGTGCCTGTGAGGCAGTCGGTTCGCACCTGCAATCGAAGGCCTTGAGATTTTTAACTTTCGCCGTCCCATTCTGACCGACGTGACAAAGTGTCCTGCATAATAAGTCATCGCACACCATCGAAGACTGATACGAAACAATGCAAGTGATAGGAACGAGCTATGAGCCATCCCAGATTCTAAAACTATACAGAAACTACGAGGGAAAGGAGCCGAAAACGGGGACTTTTAAATAACCTACAAACAGACAAAGAATTCTTGATGAATATCAGCGCGCAGAATGAAGAACACAACACGACGCAAAGAAAGGCTACGTGTTTTAGATCGATGAGCTTAACATATTTCCCGAAGGAGACGCATGCACGTTACACTGGATGGGACACGAACGTAATCAGTAGAACAATATTTCCTATTGGTAGGCGGTACATGTATGCACTGCCACAAACGTGCAGCACATGTATAAGTGACAATACTGAGAGCTGAATTCGGTGTTGGGGGTAATAAAGAGCTAATAATCAATGCGTGGTTGAGTACGCGTATTAACTGGTGACGACGTCCTCTTCGTTTTTCCTAACCCAGTAGCGCAGCAATCCAGTACCTCTACTTCGTGGGCGTCGCTGCCGAGCGCGTAAATTTGAAGTAAAAAGGTAAGAAGTTGACATCATCGTTGTAGGCGCTACAGCGCACGTCGATGTACGCGTCGGGGTGTGTACGTCGATGTACGCATCATGGCATGTACGTCGATGTACGCTTCGTCGTTTGTACGTCAGTTTTTCCCAGGGATCAATGAACATCTACATCACCCAAGGCACGAGTTTCTCCGGGATTCTGGTGGCTAGAACGTCCTCATGCATATAGATTGCTCCAAGGTTTTCCAATAATTTCTTGAGAATTTCAAAGCGGAACGATCAATTTTTGTCTCTCTCAAAATGGCGCTAGCGAACGCAGCACATTGGCGGGGAGGAGTTAGTAATTAATTAAGGTAAAAGGCCCCAGCCCTGATGCCGCCTGGTGCTCCAAGCAAACTGTTCCCCAGGCTGCCGCTGCTGCTCGCGTCCAACCTTGCAGTGCCTCGCCGTGTGAATATGCTCTACAGCACCTCCCCGTGTATTTCTAGTCCCTCTCCTCCCCGTGTATTTCTAGTCCGTCTCCTCCCCCTGTATTTCTAGTCCCTCTCCTCCTTGTGTGATTTTGGTCCAGTATTCTCTCCGAGTGAGTCTGACCCACTTCCTCCCGTGTGATTCTGGTCCAGTATCTCTCCGTGTGAGTCTGATCCCCTTCCTCCCGTGTGATTCTGGTCCGTGCATTTCTGTTCTAGCGCCTTACCGTATGATTCTGTTCTACAGCACCGGGTGACACGGAAAAACGCGAACTTTGCGAAAGCTGAGATGACGCGACAATCAATAGGGAACCTCCAGAGCAGATTGGAAGGATGCATACGTAGATGAGGACGTCATCCACAGAACGTAATTTTGGATTACTCGGTATTCGGATTACTGTCTCTTAAATGGCAAGTTCTAGGGGTTCAATTATTGTCAAAGTATTTTGTAGGATTTTTTATTGTTGTTTTTTCAAAATGTCACGTTTTTCTGTTTCACCCCGTACTTCACTGTATGATCCCGACGCGACGGGTAACACGAACTTACCCGCACACTAACACGGGTGCGCAACACGAACTTACCCGCACACAAACACGGGTGCGCAACACGAACTTGCCCGTGCACTAACACGGGTGCGCAACACAGACGGCCCTCAAAGTTACGCAGCACTTTCGAGTGAGCAGTCGCTTGGTTTTCGCATCCAAAAATGATTCCATTCTCTCAGTAGACAGTGTACGTGGTTTTGGCTGCTAAGCTGTTCAGGGCTGCTAAGCCGTTTTGACTGCTAAGCCGTTTTGGATGCTAAGCTGTTCAGGGCTGCTAAGCCGTTTTGGCTAATAAGCTATTCAGGGCTGCTAAGGCGTTTTGGCTGCTAAGCCGTTTTGACTGCTAAGTCGTTTGGGCTGCTAAACCATTTTGACTGAAGCTAAAAGATAGCTCAGTGATTGCTGGGTGGATCGACATCGAAATAAACCATGCAAGGATCACTGTTCTTCACGCTTCAGATGATATAATTTAGTCGTAAATTTATTTTCATTATTACGTTCTCCACATGGATGAATATGTAGGATGAGTATTTTCTGAAGAAAAGCGCATGAAATATGAACGAAGTTTAAACACTATTTCTTTCATTTGCAAAACAAGTCGGTCATTTAGATTTAATCCATTAAGATTCGTTTTTGGCCATCCCCTTCCGGCTAAGCCTGTTGAAAATATTCATTCTGTACATACACCTCTCAGACGACCCGGAGTTAAGCAAGCAGCCCCCAAAGCTCACACCCTTGTCCTGACGAGCAGTCAACTGCAAGATGATGATACGAAAACAAACGTAAATTAGTTCACGCCGCAGGAAGTAGTCGCCAACTTTGTTATTCTGGGGCGCTAGTACGAAGCCTTAGTCATACGCAGTCGTAGCAGGACCAATAAAGATCACCCCCCACTGGGATGACCTAAGAATAAACAGCAATTAGCTGACCGTGACTCCCAAGTGCTAGATAATGGCTGTCATGTTGGCGGTGCCGGTGGTGTTCTGAAACATCATTCGATGCAGGTGGACGTGCAAGGACTTGAGTGCACGTCGTGAAGTCCAAATCAATAGCCTAGCTAACCCCTCTAGCGACCATTTAAGTCTTTCAAAGAATGAGAGATTTTGCTAAGTAATATACATGTATCATAGATTAGGTACCGGTCGGCTCTCTATCATCGTCCTTGGATTAAATGAACGTAACATAGAGAATCAATAGTATGCAATGAGACCCTAAGTATGTATAAAGTCGTTGGTGTGTAACATTTATTTATCCACTGAAAGAACTAGAAAGGGGAGAAATCCCAGGTCCAGATTCTCGGGTCCGTTTTCTTAATCAGCGAGACTGAGTCCAGGGGAGGCGGTTCTTATCAGTGATTTAGAAAATTACATTATTTACCGCGAGATAACCTTCAATTTTGACAGCGTCGCAACGCAAGTTCAGGTACTAGACACGATTGTTCTAATATCGCCACGGAAGCCGGAGGGGCACAGACGGCCACTTGCTGCACGCGCTGCCATGTGGTCAGAGGCCTTAGGATCTCGACACTTAATAGAAAGACGGAAGGGCCAATTACAACCGTCTGTCCAAATGACTAAAATGAAGATTAAAAATTACTACCCGTATGACGTTAAAAAACAAGTGTTTCCTAATCGAATAAATGAATTAGAATGTGCATGAAATATTTTAGGCCATTTGAAATAAAGCTTATTGAAGCTCGCTATAGATGTTTTTAATTTAGAATTAAGTCGTGTAGACCCATCTGTCCAACTGGTGTTAATTAGCCCTCTCAAGTCCTGCGCCACGTGAACGCAGCACCAAGAGAAAATGCTGCACTGCCTGTACTGTGCAGGCGTAAGGCAGTAGTGGCCTAAAACTGGCTCGCTCAGGTAAGATATTGCGAAAAATAACGCTAACATTATATATTTTTGAATATATATTTTTGTGTGTAAAGACTTGTCAATTTATCATAAAAAGAAATAAAACCGAACTCCTTGTGTTGGTTTCCAAAGGTAATCGTAAGAAACTGTTTCACGCTTGAATTGGAGTTGGAGTTAGGCGAAGGTTGAGAATGCCAGAAATAAGACGCCAGCGCGGGAGCCTCGCTTATCAGCCTAATCGTCTTCGCGAGCGATGTACGTACATCGATCGACCCCTGGCTAGTTATACTTCATGCCAAAAAAAGGACTCTAATTGCCAAGATAATAGTGAAAAACGAAAGAGAAAGAGGGAACAAATATCAACATTGATTCGGGAGTGTGAAGAGCTCAGAAGCAAGAAACTGGAAGTCTTTTGGCCATATTCGCTCATTGTGAAGAACTCTCGTCCACGCGAGGCAGCGCCTGCGATCGTGTCCTGAGTGTGAGATGTATCCAAATAGTGAGTTCCTATTGAAAAACAAAAATTAAAACACAATACATTACCTTTAAAGATACGTATATATATCCAAAATTTAAATTTCTTTTGCTACTTCTCCAAATAATCCCATTTTTACAGAGCAATTTCGATAACGTATGGCCGCTTTTTGCAGAGGAGCTCTGTTGTGCCATTCTGTACTCTGTAGTCGCCGCCAGCGCTCCAGTGTAGCTTCCACTTCATCATCAGTTTTAAGGTACTTACCAGCAAGGTGCTGTGTGAGCTTAGTAAAAAATGTAACGGTGAAAATCACTGAGGGCAAGATCCGGGGTGCAAGAGAGAAGTCATACGCGGACGTTATCACGGGATGACGTGGCGGGCTGCCTTATGTGCAGTTGTGCACTGCTTTCCTACCTTTTAGGAACTGCACACGCCGACGTCAACCGATTTGGATGCTCTTACAACTTTCTCCACACAGCGAATGCTCGCGACGCGTAAGCTCGCTCACAGCGACGTTAGCTCACAGCGAATGTTAGAGACAATTTCAATTTTTGTTGCCAAACAACGCAGGACGGCACGCAGCACGCGATTAGATAGCTTTCCCTCAGCAGAGGTTTGCGAAAATTTGTCTCACGATGTCATCAACCCACGAAAATTATTGATGATTTTTTGGAAAAATAGCGCAAAAAATTTAAATCGGGAAAATGTAATGTTAAAAGTAAAAAAAATTTGTTCGATTTTTTTTTGTTTTTCAACAGGAAAATTTATATTTTGGACGGCCTTCGTACGTGAAAGACATAAGTGAAAATTATAAACAATGACAATAATCTACGATTATTAGCTTCCCAAAAAAACTTCAGCTCCATTTTCAGCAAATACATTCTTCAGAATAACAAAGCAGCACACCCATCATTTAATTAGAGACTTTGAGAACAAAACTCTTCAGGCAGCGACTGATTGAATTTACAAACGGTGAGGAAAAAGCGAGTCTTGGTTCGTCGATTTCATTCCACAGCGTAGAGCAACATTGCCAGGGCAGAGCAACATCACCAAGACACAACAACAGGCTGTGACGTCATCTTTTGCGATTTCTAGTTAGAAACGAATTTCGTAATTTTGGCGAAAAACGCTAGGCAAACGTTTTCAGCATAGTGCAATTGTTGAAGGAATATCCTCGAGTAATTTGTATGTCAACATGCAGTCGCGAGTGTGAAACACGAAAAGTGTCCTGAGTAACTGAAAATGGAACCTTGTTTCAGTTGAATTCTTCTACAATAACCACAACTTAAAAACAGACTTTTCAATATTCTGCAAGAGAACTACATTTAGCGCTACTGAGAAAAATAATTAACACTCAATACTTATCGAGTCGAATGAATGCTGACTATGAATGAATATTGTTGAAAGTATATTGTAACACGTACATAATTGGCAAATGCATTTATTCAGAAGCTGCGCAAAACATCCATTTAACGCTCATTGCAATCTTAAAAACTTTTTTTCCTCCATCTGTTTGTTTTTCCTTACTGTACTTCCTTTCTTCAGTGCCATTATCACCTCTTCTGTCTGACGTTAGACATGTTACCTGGCAGAGACATATTAAGAGGCAGGGACACATTACTGTACCTGTCAGGGACATATTAAGAAGCAGGGACACATGACCTGGTAAGGACACATTACCTGGCAGGGACATATTGAGAGGCAGGGACACATTACCTGGCAGGAACGCATTACCAGGCAGGAACACATTACCTAGCAGGAACACATTACCTAGCAGGAATACATTACCTGGCAGGAACACATCACCTGGCAGGGACACATTACCTGGCACGGGTAGCTATGTACGAGTATATAACTGAGCAGGGGCACACCTGTACCATCAGTCATTCTTTCGAAGCCTCCCAACCATCAATCACGAGTGCAGGTGCACACGTCACTTCCACAGCAGCAACCTCACACCGTCGGCTCGACCTTTTACTGTCTACATTATTTTCCAGTGAAGTAATATGTCCTCACACTGCACATCAATTTTCCTCAAGGTTCATGAATGCGGCATTCGATGAACAACAAAGCGAAAATAATGAAACAGCATTTCACGTCGTTAGGCAGCATTTACGTTCACAAAAACACGCTACACTTGAACAAGTAACTGTACTGAATGTAGCGAATTGGCCGCGTGGGACAGTGAAGGGCTTATAAATATCCTACTGCACACCACAGGACGCAAGGTGAGACTTTAGAACACCGGAACTTGAATTTAAAAGCAGAAAGCAGCGTCACAGAGTCTCTAAGTAACTGGTCGTAACCGCTTGTTTCTTGTGAAAGTTTCTGGAATTAAATTTGCTGAATCGTTTTAGCGAGGCACGCTAGCCAGGCACGCTACCAGGCACGCTAGCCAGGCACGCTAGCCAGGCACGCTAGCCAGGCACGCTTGCCAGGCACGCTATTGCAACAATGACCTCCAAGCCATATTGCATTCTTCGAAACTAATATAGTTTCTGTTACTCCGCATAAGGGTTACCACAATCTTTCTAGTATATCGACAATCTCAACACGAGAAGCATATACCAGCAAAGATAATTTTTCCTAATTTTTCAACCTAACGAAATTGTTCGAGCTCATTGTGTGTTAATGCACTGAAACACTAACTTATCTTTTTATCATAACTTCTACTCGTATTTGTCTAAAAATGAAAAAATAAACGTATCGTGCACCGTACTCAGGCTAATCAAAATTAAATACATTTGTAGTCACATTCAAAACCGCAAACCTAAAATGTTCACTTGGGACTGATGAAATCGCGAAAGAATCTCAATCAGTGCATTTCTATAATTCACAAGTCCTACCGTTCATAAGTTCTGCCGTTCTTATGTCCTACCGTTCATAAGCCCTACCGTTCATAAGTCCTTCCGTTCATAAGTCCTGCCGTTCTTATGTCCTACCGTTCATAAGCCCTACCGTTCATAAGTCCTACCGTTCATAAGTCCTACCGTTCATAAGTCCTACCGTTCATAAGCGCTACCGTTCATAAGCCCTACCATAAAATTTCAGCTAATTGCACAATAAATGACACGTTTATCCCATAAAAGTTATTGATGAAATTAGGAATTTTGACGGAGGTTGCCATGAATTATGTTGAATTCCACCTGAATGATCTAATAGCGCAAAAATCAGCAGTGTTTTCATTTAAGGGTTGGTGTCAGTTTATGAATATGCATGGTGTCTAGAATTTGAAAATGCTCTTTTCTATCAACTTTGGACAGAATTTTAGTATCTGAACTCAGGTCATCATTACAGCACTGACAACCAAAGAGAATATCAAAATGATTGTAGATGGAACCTTGGTATATATGTGCATTCGACCGTTGCCTGAGCGTCATTCTAGTCAAGCCAATGTAGCAGTGTTACCGAGAGACATTGCAACGTTACTTTTTGTGTTTAGCCAAATAGATGTTCTATTAATATGATTGGAAACTTTTCGACTGTTTTAACATGTTATGAACTAGAACTATGATAGTTCTTATTATGTACAAATAATTTCTTAATCAAGCTGCCCTCGACGACTATGATAACCCAAGATATCAATAACCCTTGCACCCAGCTACCCACTCAACCTGTACCCAACTCCTAGATACAAAGTGTTCCCATTAACGACACAAAGTATACCCAATTCGTTTGATACCTTTGAGTTGTTTGGGCCTTCACACCCGGGTCGCACTTGGGTGCCGCCCTTTGTGCAAAACTCGCAAGATCAAGACAATTTAGCGCTGCCATTTTTTGACTGTTAAAGTCGATATGTTCTCTGAATCGTTCGTTGTCCTCGACGATAACACCCAAGTCTCTAAGAGAGCTTTT